>KV424620.1:0-97310 GCA_001632445.1 Peniophora sp. CONT
CTGCTAAAGTGCTGGTTTACGCCAAGCTGATCCAGGGGCTGATCAATCAACTCCCTGGTTTCGGCAGTTAATCACCCCGGACTAGCCCTTAAACGGCTGATTTACGCCCCAATCGGCTGAACATCAGCCGCAATCACCGGCTGGTTTCCAGCGCCTTCGGGGTTCACAGTGCATGCGTGCTCGCCACCGCCACGAGCCGGAGGGCGTGGGAAACGGATCACGCCTTCCGAAAAGCCCGAGGCGCGCTGTTCGTCCGACGTCGTCTGTCTCTTCACTGCGACTACGCGTATTCTATTCGTTGTGCATGCATCGGCATTGTGAATTGTCATGTACCCAGCCGCCGATATAAACACAGTCTAGCTGTGAACCCAAGACGAGATATGTCTTCTCTGCGCGTTCCGTCACTCAGCGTCTACCTGCAGATGTATTTTTGACGGGTTCGCCGCATCAATTCGATCAGGGCGCTGAAGCTACCTGGGCGTACGCACGGCCGTGTATCCTTGCCATCAATTCGAATACCCTCTATTAACTCAGCGATGCGTATGCAGGACTTTTTGCTTTACAAAATCGATTCTGACAGTACTGGCCGCCATACCGAGCATCAGCGAAACCACGATTAGTCACGCTGATACCCGCTGATAACTACTGGCGCGCATGTCCGCCGTATCGTATGGGCCGGCTGCACAATGCAGAACGATAGCCCTCTCTTCATTCGTCAATCGCGTCTTGACCCCACTATTCTTCGCGCCAGCGGGTAGGAATGACAGCAAGCGCTGACATAGGCTCAAATCGCGGTGCTCAAACTCGTTCATGAACGAGGCCTTGCCTCACGTCGGCCTCGTTCTGGGCGCGGGTTGCTCTTCAAAGCACTGGCGCGGTTATACCTTATCATAATGGTCTGTTCCTGGGTCAAACAGGTACTCTGCTTGAGGTTGAGCTTGCGACGCTGTAAGGCGGCGCGAAGCTTTGTCTGATGCGCAAGACAAATGGAGGTTCATCATCCTGCACACAGCCTAACGCGTACTTATGCTCTCACTGCAGGCTATACGACTCTCCTCGTCCATTCAGGTCACTGTAGCTGATCTAGCGATCCTGTGCCGAGAGGCACGTTTGTAGCTGCCAAACAACCTCAGTCTTCCCGGCTCGGTACATGGTCACTCTATGTGCGAAGCTGATGCGCTAAGATACGATGAAACTTCATTGTGAGGCCAGACTGGGTCGTGACGAGCGACTTGACGTCGTAAACTGGTCATTTACGGCGCTCAGCGGATGTTCAACTTGTGTCGTGTATGCCGCAGTTCCCAGTGACTATTCAAACAGCACCATCGCGCGCGTCTGTGATTTATTGGCCTACGCATGAGCGGGTGCTCTACTTTAACTTATCCAGTCTTGTCGCAGGTATATAAACCTACATGCAATGATCTGAAATCGTCAGCCCCAGAATTACTCGAGCTTCACCAACCGCATCTCAATCTTCACCAATCTCTCCTCGCTCCTCTTCAATTACCATGTTCTCCTTCATGAAGATCGCCACCCTCGCTGCCCTCACTTTCGGCACATTTGCGTCGGCTATCCCGGCTCCCGCTCCCGCCGCTGAGGCGGGTGCGCTTGTGGCCCGCGGCAAGGATGTCACGTCTATCCTCACCCAGCTGAACATCGACCTCAAGGAGCCATGCAACGAGCTCAGTAAGCTCATGCTCATCATCCGCTACATACATGCATTAACGAGTTCTTAGGTATCCTGACGTCGGCCACCGCTACGTCGGTCAACGTGAACGTGAGCGTGGTCAAGATCAAGGTTCTCCTTCAGTCGGCCACCGCGGCGTGTGGTCAGTCTTCCGGTCTGGGCTCTGGCAACATCCTCGGGCTCCTCTCTATCTGCATGAAAGTACGCGCCTCAGGTCTCACCCTCTTCATCTCATCGCTGACCGAGCTCAATAGCTCGTCCTGTCGGCTTGCAGCCACTGCTTCAGCGTCTGCACCGACAAATCCAGTGTCCTTGCCGTGCTCCAGATTCTTGAGTACGCATAGCGCTCTCCCTCAGATGAAAGCCACACTCATTGGTTCCGTAGCGGTGTCCTGGCTTCGCTCACTTCGACTGTCTGCTCGCTCGTCTTCGGCATACTCTCCGTGGTCACCGGCATCCTCACCGGCCTTCTTGGCAGCGCCGTCCAGTCCATCACCTCGCTCCATTTCACATCGTGCGAGAAGGTGCTGTTCCTCCTCTGAGTGACGTCGAGCCAGCCGCACAAGATGTGAAAGCGGTAGTCGTAGCCCAAGTTTGACTGTGCATGTGCTCGCGTTGACTATGCAAGACTTGCGCTAGGACCCCGACCGCGGATACTGGGCCTCAATAGATTCGTATCGTTATCGCTCGTACCCGAATAATGTCCCTCGGATCTCCATCTCGGGTCTCCATATAATCTACCGCCGTATAGGAATCAATGACAGCTCAACGCTGAGGCGTCCTCGTTATATCATGAGGCGATACCCCACAGTGGCAAACCTGTGTAAGGCCAGAGACTCGGATGACCTCGGGGTCATGTACTTAAACTTCCAACGGTGAACATAAGCTGCTCAGGGAGAGATACGGGTGGTGTAGAATAGCCGCGCCTTGCTGAGGGGGCCCTCGGGGTCGTCGCAGGGCTGCAAGGTCAACTAAAGGCAACATGAGTGTGAAGTCAGAGCGAGCATTGTTAGACTGACGGGAGCACCCAGGCTCTTTTCCCCCATAGTAAGGCAAGTGCCCGTAGCATCGTTCGTTACTCTCCCATCCTTCAAGATGGTCCAAAACTGGTTCTTGTCCGTTACATCACAGTCAACGATAGCGATATTAGACGCGCCCGTGAGATCTGCGCCCGTCGACGTCGGGCAACCATACTTGCCGATCTCGAGGTGACCGAACTTGCCGACGCCGTAAAGCGTGATGAATTTCGAGTACTCTGTCCCGCAGACCGCGCCGCTAAGATAGGTGTCGCCTGAGGGAGGCTTGCCGACACACACATCCTCGCCGCTGGCTAGACAACATGTATCTTAAGCGGAAGAGCAAATAACGAGCGGACATGGCATTCGTACAGCTGTAAGCCACCTGGAGGTTGACGCGATTGCCGACCTGTCTAACCGGAGAGTTCCAACTGATAAGAGCAGTAGAGAAAATGGCGAGGAGGCTGGCAAATAACATGGCCGATGGTCTGTCGGGAGATGTAGGTATAGTGAAAGGTTAGAGCAGTGTCCACTGAGAGTGTCGAGTGTTGAACTGCTGGCTGTCAAACACCAGCCTCGGGGCGTTGATATATGGAGAGTAGACCGGACTCTTGCCGGCCACTTGCCGCAGCCGCCTGTGAATGTGGTCACTGGTAGGGCTAAGCTGTCCGTAAATATTTGAATGGCGATGCATGTATCGATCTATATTCAATAGGTGCAACGCGACGCGGACCCAGCCCCGTCACGGTCGAAGATGCACCAGGTGTTACTAATCACCGAGAATTTCCCATACCGGATATCTTCGGACGAGATAAGTAGTTCAGCTCGTGCCATGTCACGACAGGCCCTACAAAACTGGGCTTGACGCGCGTGATCGATCCAATGCGTACAGGAAAAACCGTAGTGCCACTGTATTGATGATAGCCTAGTAGCGACGCGCGATCGCCATCGTGCGTGATTGAAGTCAGATGGCACCTACATTACCTTCCGTACGGCTGGTGCATCTACTCAAAGAAACATCCTGTTGTACGAGTTACACCCTAGCAAGAAGGGTATGCCATTTTGGATGCCCAAGGGATGCTTCGCGGAACGCCGCGGACAAGTTGTCGAGCGCGGAGTCTTTGGGCCGTGCCATGACTTCGCTTTTCCTACTATCAAAGTCCCAACAATCACTCGCAGTCTTCTATGACACGGGAGAGGTCAAATCGCCGCACGGAGATGTCAAGTGGGTTCTGCGCGGGCCGAGTGCGCGATGACAATATTTGGACGACATCTGGAATCTCAGCAGGACTGCCAGACATCATGTTTGCCTTTGTGGCCACCACCTTGGGCGAAAGCAGCCGCTACGTTGGGGTACGAGTGGTACGCCAATATAAGCTGAGATCCGTTGGCCACGCTGTATGGCCTGGGAAGCTGGACTTGGGGTGGTACTCTTCTGTATATCTTGAGACGGTAGACTACGACTCAATCTTGCACGCGCCATGCAAGTGTATCTGACTCTTGGGCTTCATAGGAGGCTGTTGGGGCCAATATCAGAATAGACCGGATGGACAAGGTGCAAGGTAGCATCGCACTTTGCAGAACATGTACCAAGACGAGCATACTATCGAGTTTGCGTTCACAGGCCATACAATTCGGCGAATGGATCCCAATTCGGATCGGTGTGACGCTCGTACTCTAGCGTGTTGGCAATGTCTTTGGCGATATCTTCGCCCCATGTTGCAGCCACGAACGCGAACATGCCGTCCAATCCGGCCGAGACACCAGACGTTGTCCAGATATTGCCGTCACGCACCCAGCGCGCGTGCGGTACCCACTTGACATTTGGGCCCTCCGCTTTAACTGCTTCAAAGCTCTTCTGTATCGTAGAAGAATGCGAGTGAGCACCGGGAATTTGATGGTAGAAAAGCCAAGCCAAGCCATAGCTAGAAAAACCTGCATATTGGACCGCACCTTGTTGGTCGTGGCGTTACGCCCATCCAAGACCCCCGCACGCGCCGCGAGCAACGAGCCCGTGCACACCGTGAACAGATGGCTGAGCTTCGGGTATGCGTCCTTGATGAAGGTGACGGCATCGAGCACAGCTGGTGTTAACGCGCGTGTGCCCCAGCCGCCTGGCACAATCAATACGTCCAGGTCCTTTGGAGGATCAGCGAACGTGTGCGTGGGCACGATTGACTCGGAGAAGTTGGAGCCTAATGGCATCGAGGGAGGTCTAGTGGTGACAGGGTCCAGCGTCAGGGCGATGGTCGAGAGCGAAATCGGGTGCTTGAGGGCTAATGTGTTGAGGATATCAAGGGGACCGAACGCGTCGAGCGCTCTAAGAGTGACAGTGAGCATGAAGGCGTCTGTAATAAAACAAAGACAATTGCGCGCACTGGAAACCAGGAAATAGGACGATGCCGAAGTGGTTCACTGCGCACATACGCGTTATATCGCCATCTTCATCGAAGCTCATACACGAACCATTGGTTGCTGTCTTGGTGTCTGCCGAGTCAACCATGGTGAGTAAAAGAAGGAAGAGGATCGGGTTGTGTAAAGCGGAAGATCGAACAGCTGGAGTCAGGACCATAGGCCGATTGATGATTCTCTCGCTCGGCCCGGCCGCTCTGAGTATGAGAGTAAGCAAGGTCGCTACACGTCAATCAACTGGCCCATGCATCAACGTCTTCCTTCGGTTGGCTTCGTATTCATGAGATGCAGCCGATAGATGAGATTGTAACTTGACAGCTAATTGAATTCCTGCACGTCTGCTCTGGGTGATGATGGTACTCGGCGAAGACGCAGACTGCAGTTGCCTGAACGCACGCCCAAGACATCCCTTTAGGTTAGGGTTCGCACGCTTGACTCCCAAGTCGTTGTGGATACGACGACAGCAGTTTATACAGACTCAACATCATGCATTATGCACCAACTCCTGTTTATTGGCGGCACCATCCCAAGCCTGCAAGCGGTAAGTAGCCCGTACGCCATCCTATTGGTCCGTCGCATGATCGGCCATACGAGTTCTTCCACCGTCGCCGCCGCACCGCGCTCCTTCGGCTGCAGAGCTAGCCACCACGCTACCACGCCAGTACCCCACCCTGTGGGCACCCCCGTCGGCAATTGCGCCGCGGAACCGCACGGTCCTCGGAGATAACCGGCCGAAAGGCCAAAGCGACCGCCGTGCGCCGTCCGCCGATGCTCTCTGCATAAGTACCACCACCATCCTTCATGCGCCACAACGGAGATGAAAGCATGTAGCACTGGCCGATTCCCGACCTATACGCAACTGCTGCATCTTTTGCAGTGAATATCGTAGGTAGTGAACCTGCCGCCGATGTTGAAGCCTCAAATCCAGCAACCGTTGACAGTTGTTGCGTCGATTGGCACTCGCCGCGATCGATTCCGTTGTGGACGCTGAGTCGCCTGATGTTGCCCTGCTCGTGGTATCAGGTTGCACACGGCACAGCTCGCCTGGCGCAACGTCGGTCCACCGAAGGCTGATCCTTGGCTCACGTACGTGTACAAGACTATGCTCTTGTGTCTGCTGCCGCACTCAGCGCATGGCAGCACGCAGCTTCAAGACTCGAACATCTGGGCCTGTCAAACACATGTGTCATGCCTCGAGAGCAACTCAAGCTTGGCCGGAGCAGGCGGCACATATTCGTAGAAGACATTCAGTTTTATAATTTCTATTCAGTCCCTACACGCGCGACGCGGGACTTCGTGATGGCGGACTCATGCACCTCATGCGTCTTCCCGACTCTGCTGATCTGTAGTCATGATGCCCGACTTGTAGGCGGATAGGTATAAAGTCGGACTCCATGGCTCATCGAACCTAGTGACCTTCCTACCTCGGTCCTACTGTCCTGCCACCATCGGCCCTCATCATGAAGTTATCTCTTTCTATCAAGTTCGCTGCGCTCGCGCAGACCCTCTTCGCGCTCACGGCCCTTGCGACACCGAACCCAATCGCCGGCACTTGTGAGCCCTCATCGCACCTATCTCGTGTTTGTAGGCTCATATCTGCTAGCCAACATCGGTGTTCGTGACCCGGCCATTTGGTATAACTCAAATAACAAAGTGAGCTCTTCCTTTGCGCTTCCATCTTGCACGCGACTTATTGCTCGTCAGAAATACTATCTTTTCGCTACGGGCGGCAACATCGGAACCTGGACTTCCACTGCGCTGGCTGGGTGAGCTCGTCTTCCACACCACTAGCGCATATTCGCGACCGACTAACGCTCAACGTAGTCCTTATACATACGTCGGCGCCGTTCTCCCTAACTGCTCTAGCATCCAGTTGGACGGCCGCTGCACTCTTTGGGCGCCGGACGTCAATTGTATGCACGTTAGTTGCATGTAGTTTATCAGGAATACTCATGCCACCTAGACATCGACGGCCAGTATGTCTTATACTACTCGGTATCTACGATCAGCAGCCAGAATTCTGCCATTGGTGTCGCGACGTCTTCGTCCATGGATCCTGGAACCTGGACAGACCATGGCGAGGTCATCAGCTCCAAGACGGGTGATGTATACAACGCCAGTAAGCGACATATCTGTATCCCCTGTTCGACTCGAACTCACTCGTGCACCGTCAGTCGACCCCAACCTCATCGACTGGAACGGCCTTAAGCTCTCGTTTGGCTCGTGGTCGAACGGCATGTACCAGATCGGTCTGTGGCCCGACGTCGAGACGCAGGCATCAGCGCTGCCCGGAACTCACCTTGCTGGCCTTAACGGGCGTCCGGCAGAAGGTGGCTTCACGTACAAGTCCCCCGCGTCCTCCTACTACTTCTTCTTCTTCTCGGACGGCATAACACCTCTTGAGGGTGCGTCCAGCCGCCCTGCAGCAGGAGTCGAGTACAAGGTCCTCGTCGGCCGTAGCGATGGCGCCATGGGCCCCTACTACGATAAGGCTGGCCAGGCCCTGGTCAACAACCAAAGCCCCATCACTGGCTCGCTTGTGCTTGGCAGCCACGACAATGTCTATGCGCCGGGTGGCCAGAGCGTCTTCCGCGATCCCGTCAGCAACCGCGACGTTATAGTCTACCACTACCAGCCACTCAGCGGCCCTATCGGCGGGCCGTCCTACCTCGGCATCAACTACCTCGACTTCAGCTCTGGTTGGCCTGTCATCGTTGCTTAAGCGGATTCCGTCGCTTCTTTCAGTCATTTAGGATGGTTTATGTCGACTTGGGTTTTATGTGTGTATGTCAATAAAGGGCATCAGTTAGGCGTACGCGAGCGGGCTTCTTCCCACATTGCCAGATGCCTGCTGGCGCACACCATTAAGACAAGCAGAAATGTATGGTGTATGCATATAAATTTACCGTGATAGGCAATATGTCCTTCCTCGGTAGCCACTCGCACACACATGCAAAGCATGCAATGCTTTCGGAAATGACCATAACTTGGTGACTTCTACGATCCTGCATTACTTGAAGCGGCCGACACATGACAGGATCCTTTCGTAGATTGAGAGGGGCAAGGCATGCTAGATATACTCACATGACGCTATAGAGGAAGCGCACAATAGGTATACTGAAGGGTTTTCTCAACACATTTCGTACACGTTTGGGCGTGCGCTGTGCGGAGATGTCATATCCTTCATTCAACTAAAAATACAACTGGCGGAGCACAAGAGCGTTTACTTCTGGCGAGGAGGGAGATCTGAAGTGTCATGGAGAGCATCCGGCACAGCGCGCTCGATTTTCTCGGGGAGTTTCTGCGTGCCAATTAGAGAACACTCGATTGCGAACTCAACGGGCAGACATACCTGCTGAAGCTTCTCGGGAACGATAGACTTGCCCGTGGCATGCGAGCGACCCTTGCCAGCGGCGTCCTCGCCCGGCGCAGGGTTCCCCGCGAGCGCAGAGTTGTTCGTGCCCGCGTTGGTATGCACGTCCTGGCGAAGCTCGTCGCGGAGCAAGCCGGTATCGTGCTGAGCGTGCGAGGCACCGTGGGTAGCGGAGTTGGAGTTGGTCTGCATTGTGGATGTCGAAAGTGAGATGGGTGGTTGAGTGATTGGCTGCGTAGTGGTAAAGTGGCTGTTGCTGAAGAGTGTTGGATAAATGAGTTGGGGTTCTTATACAGAGGCGAACCCTGGCGGCCAGCGTCATGGGCGCCGATTGCGAGCAGGATACGGGAGCAGACCATGCATGCTGACAGCTACTGAGGACACCGCTGACGTTCGTCTCGCGCATACGGTCTCAAGTCTTCCATATGCATGCGCAGGGCAGCGGTGGATCAAAACATCCATTCAAGACGACACAGCAGTTGGAGGGTTTTAGCGATGGATCGAGGCTCGTTCGGGCAACCCTCGGCGTATGATACAGTTCAGAGTCCCCACTCGTGTATCTGAGACAAATTAGCATAGCACTCGATAGAGGAGGAAAAGAACGCACTCTTAGATAGATATCATTAACACCACAGAGAGGTCGGGGCGGTCTGTTGTATGCGTAGCGCGAGGTTCAGGGTGGCCTTGCAGGCGACGTCATCATCTCGCAAACCTCAGCGCGAGGGATCTCAGCTGTCCAACGCATTCATTTCGAGAGTCATCCGGCAGTCCCAGATGGAATCTGGGTGATATGTAGGCATGTCATGTATACAGTGGAGTGGGGGATGAGCACAAGAGGACGAGTCGTCGCCGCGGACGCGAACGCTGTAAACGAACGCTGATTATAACCACCACCATCGCCCTCGCAGTGACGCAGCTTCAAGAAAAAGGTGTTCTTTCATGACCACAGTCGTCATTCGTTGCTCTGAAGACGTTCTATCGTTCTCTATGCATACGCATGTTTCCCTCTCAATTCCATACTGCGCGACCACGTCGTTTCGCGCCACGCACAGTCTCAGGTGGCCGCTTCTTGCCCTGCACAGCTGACTTGCACAGTCGACAAGATTTCCGTTCGACTTGCGCTGGACTTTCGCGATGCATAGTCCTAGACCTCCACCTTCATATTGCGCTGCGCGACCGTCAATCGCAGCCTGTGGTGGTCCCGGACCAACTGTGCGCCATGCAGACTATGGAGTCTCAATCTGTTGGCCCTTCCGGTCTACTGCGGGCAGAAATAAGACCGAATGGCTACATATACTCGTTTGTGGGATCCTAAAGCAACACATCTCTCACTTCAGCCGCAATGAAGACCACGCGCATCTACGCCGGAAAGCTCTTCGACTCGGAGGCTCAGATACTTCTTTCAAATCGCGTTATAACCATAGCCTCGGACTCTGGATTGATTCTTTCCGTTGAAGAGTACTCTCTTGATGAGCTTCCTGTCGTCAAAAGCGAGGATACTATCGACCTTTCCCATGCCACAGTCCTGCCCGGGTTCGTGGACGCGCATGTTCATCGTGAGTGCATCATTTTGCGTTGCATGCGACAAATAATAGCCATGATGAGCTCACACAAAACCTATTAAGTCTTTTTGCACTCTTTCGCGGAGAAATCTTGGGACGACCAGTTGACGACGGAGAGTCTGGCCGAGCGGACTGTACGCGCTACCGTGCATGCACGGCGCACACTCATGGCCGGGTTTACTACTGTTAGGTAGGCGTAATGTTTTCTTCGCTTACGTCGACGATCCATTGATTACTTAAACAGAGACCTTGGTACTGAGGGAGCCTTTGACGCAGACATTGGGCTCCGTAAATGTTTGTCCGGCCCGAACGCCATCATCCCTGGCCCGCGGTTCTTCACCTGCAATCGTGCTATACATCCCACGGGGAGCTATGGTATGTTGCGACCTCAAGCCGAAGAGTGCACTTTACGAATTGATACAGGTCCGAGGAGCACCATCCACCCCAGTCAAACCGGTATTGACGGTATAATTGGGGCTGACGTCGTCGACGGCGAGACCGAATGCCTCAAGGCTGTCCGCCGCCAGATCGGTGCTGGGGTAGACTGGATCAAGGTTTGTGCTCCTTCGCCTCCTGTCTGTGGTATATCAAGCTGACTCACACCTAGATCTACGCCGGTATGCCGCCCGCTCTAGTTTACAGAGTCGTGAGTTAACATATCGTCCAGACTACAAGGTGCGATCGAGGATGGTCGACGTTGCTCCAGCGTACGTGAGGACCGCCATAACGACATTCAACAAGAAGGAGTTCCAGGTCATGATCGACGAGGCGAACTCGCGTGGTGTCAAAGTCGCTACGCACTCCGTGGATTGGGCGCGTATCCAAGGCCTCGCTGTCGATACTGTCGAGCACGGCGCCGAGAGTATCCCTCTCTACCCAGATACAGCCTCTCGCGACGAGGTGCTGGAGCTCTGGCGGAAATACGGCCTCAAGAACCCGCAGACCACGTGGATACCGACACTTACGGTGTACTACGATGGAGGGTCTCACTATTGGGCGCGAGCATCGGCTACCTTTCGAGCGGCGCTCATTTCGGGCTTTGATAACATTGCGTGTGGCGGCGACACGGGTGCATTCACGCATGGCGACAATGCACGCGAGCTGCAGCTCATGTTTTCGCTCGGTGCGCCGTGGCAGAAGGTGCTCTCGTGGGCGACGCTCGGGGGCTGGAAGGCGATCCGCCCTCGCACCTGGGAGGGAGCCGAAGGTAAAGAGCGTTTGGCGCGGATTTCTTCCTTGTCAGAGGACCCCAGAGAGGTGGGTGACAATGAAGTGGCTTTCGGCGTGATCAAGCGAGGCTTCGTGGCTGATATCATTGCGACCACGGGTGACCTCGAGAATGACTTCCAGGAAGCGGTCAGCAAAGAGAAGATCTTGTTTGTGATGAAAGGGGGCCGAGTGTACAAGCAGGATGGAAAGGTGGTTGATCGCTACTAGTAGTTTGACCGTGATGTCAATGAGAGACTGTTTGTGACGCTTGTTCATGCTGTAATACTACTGGTCTTATGACACACGCTACTGTACCTAGACAGGCTGTTCTGACTTACTCTGAATACGAAAAGGTGATGTAACTATCCAGACCGTGCGTTATCACTTGAGTGTGAACAATACGGGGAATTTGGAGCGTCCACGGAAGTTAGGTTAGGGTTAGCAAATCCATCACGCCGTCACGTTGACACGCCTCCTCCTCATACCATCACCAGGCTCTTTGTTGACCAGCTCTGCTTTACTCAAGCTTAGGGGCCTTTTGGATAGTCTACGCTACATAGCAATGTACGATGGCGTCGATAGATGTACCCAATGCCTAAGGCAATCATTCGTTCCTCCCGCCCTCGGCGTTAGCAGGATCTCGCTTCCGCCTAACATCTGAGGTGCACAACTTTGATGCGTGCGTAGACACGGCAATGCTCCCATGTCGGCGTTTGGCGTTTACGGTCGATCAGAGTTCGAGTGGGTGTCATAAGTATTTGATCGGCGCCGGTCCCGCGTCGACGGCGGACGCGTCGACACGGCCAATGGACAATATCTGAACGTCTATTCATTCTACAAATCATCAGTATGTCACGCGAGCATCACTGCTCGACCATTGGGTTCGTATAAACTGTGTAAACGTCAAGCTCGGGGTCCCATCATCTTTCGCCTTTAAGATGGTTCACAGGGCTGTCTTACAACTTCTGGCTCTCGTTCAGGCCTCGCTCGTCGCCGCTCTGGCTGTCGGTCGAGACGAACCACAAGGCCCAATAATTGTGCTCGACAACGGGACTTTTCTCGGCACGTCTGAGGGAGCCGTGTCCGTTTACCGCGGCATACCGTTTGCCCAGCCTCCGTGCGTTATGTTCTCTATCAGATTGAGAAGTGAGACTAATGCCCGCTCACAGTGTGGGCGATCTCCGCTTCCGCCTTCCGGTTGCGAACGACCCATACACCGGCACATACAACGCCACGGCTTTTGGCGCAAGTTGTATCCTGCAGCCAGCCAATAACACTGACGTGCCGAACCTGAGTCCCATTGCGGTCAGTATATTCGATGGACTTTACACATCCTCGGTAATACCAGGCCTCGGGGATGACGAGGACTGTAAGTCATGTAGTGCACTTGGCTCGGGGATGCTGCTCACAATAGGCAGGTCTTACGATCAATGTTTACGCCCCCGCAAACGTGACCCAGGACTCGAAGTTGCCTGTTGTTTATGTACGCCCACCACAAAGATTCCCAAACGCATAGAAGACTCATAGATTCGCCCGAAGTGGATATACGGCGGTTCGCGAAGGTTTCTTGGACGATGGGGAGGCCAAGGCTGATGTATGTCACAGGCGGCTTTCTGACTGGGGCATCATCTGGCTATAATGGATCTGCGATCGTTGAGCGATCCCTGCAGCTTGATCAGCCCGTGGTGTACGTCTCGGTGAACTACAGGTGAGCACATCCGTATCGTATCTGAGTGATTCTAATAGCTCTCAAGACTGTCAGGTACGTTGTATCGTCTCCGAGATGCCACTGACACGAGGCTAATCGGTATCGTCGCAGCTCTCGGGTTCGCAGGAAGCGCGGAGGTGCGCGAGGCAGGTATCGGCAACCTGGGACTACAGGATCGTGCGTGACACCACTTGTCTGCGAGCCTGTTCTAACATATAAGCAGAACGACAGGGTCTGCGATGGGTTCAACAGTACGTGTCGGCATTCGGAGGAGATCCTTCTAAAGTCACGATGTGCGTGGATATCTTCTGTCTTTTTCTCACTAATAATATGTGGTTAGCTGGGGAGAAAGTGCGGGCTCGATATCGGTGGCCATGCAGTTGCTGGCGAACAATGGTGACAACGAAGGTCTTTTCCGCGCTGGTTTCATGCAGTCGGGCGGACCTATAAGCCAAAAAACAGGACAAGTGGAAGACGGTGAGCGAAGCTGCCATAGTCACGACGTGTCTTACATCCGTTCAGGTCAAACGTTCTTTGACGAGTTTGCGTCCGACGCAGGCTGCATCGGTTCTGTGGGATCAATCGCAGTGTTCGACTGCCTGCGCAACGCATCGCTGGCAGACATACGCTCGGCAATCGCTAAGTCTCGTACCCTCTTCGACTACGCAAGCCTATCTCTAGCGTGGCAGCCTAGGGCTGATGGCGCTTTCTTGACCGACAACGCACAGCGACTTGTGCTCAACGGCTCCGTAGCGGATGTGCCCTTTGTGATCGGTGAGTACCTTTCGACATCGCTGAAATGACTACGCAGGATATTGACGGATGATTTCAGGTAATGACGACGACGAAGGCACCTTGTTCAGCTTAGCCAACAGCAATATAACGTGCGTCGTCATTCAACATCATAGTCTGCGCCCCAAACCTACCCATGTACCGCAGGACCGAGGATGAACTCCGCGAGTATCTCCAGCAGTACTACTTCCCGACGGCGAACGCCTCGACGCTTGACAGCATCTTGGCAGCGTACCCTGAAGACCCGACGTTAGGTTCGCCTTTTGACACCGGAGCGAACAACTCTATCACACCTGAGTACAAACGGATCGCCGCAATGCTGGGCGATTATGTCCTTCAAGCGCCGCGCAGATTTCTCTTGACAGAGCGTCCGGGGAATGCCAGTGCATACTCTTTCTGTGCGTGTCGTTATTTGGGGTACACAGCTATGATTGACGTGATTACCAGTGTACAAGAGAGGAAAGGACACTCCCTATCTAGGCGCGGTTAGTCTTCTACATATCTCCGTATCCTCCCAGTCTGACTACTGGATATGTCTTTCTAGGCTCACGGGACCGACCTCAACATCTTCCAACCTGGAGATCTCATGGATGCGCTGATCAACTTCGCGACCAATCTGAACCCCAATGGCCCGACGCTCATCGACTGGCCGTCGTATACCGCTGAGAATCCCGCGCTCTTCACGTTCATTGACGGGAACGCCACTACCCAAGTGATCACTGAAGATACGTATCGCCTTGAGGTCATGCAGGTGCTCCAACAGGTCACCCTCGCTGCTGCCACCTAACGAGCCGTCCGCAAGACTTGCGTATGACCCGGCGTCAGCGGGATGCGACGCTCGAGGCCGACTAGCGAATTCGAACAGGACACGTCGACTCAGACGAACATCGTCACCACGATCAAAGTATCGCGATTGATTCAAGACCGCACGCGGCGCGCACGCAACTTCGAGGGAATGTTTTCATTGGACTCACGGACTGGATTATGTCTCTACAATGTATGTTACGTCCCGTTTCGAGCCCCGCGCTCCAGGAGACTCTAATGTAGGGTCGGCGCCTTCGGCGCGACGCCTTTTATACTAAAAAAAAAAGACTTGCGTATATCATTTGAAATCTACTTCCGGACATGCGCTCAGTCGCTCTAGACAAAAATGTACGCACTTGGGTAATACGCAGGTTTTAGTTGGTATGGCATGAGCCGCTATAAATATGATGACCGCAGTGACAGTGGCAAGTTGGCTTTAGGCCGTCGGTCCTCCTAAGGCTCATGTGAGTATGAGTCTACACCTAGAATTGACACAGGCCGTCGCAAAGCGTTGTACCTTGAGGTGATTGATTTGAGTATCATGGGAAGAAGAGTGCAGTCGGCCCTCGCCGGCGGAATCGAAGCACACGCGCATCGGATACCCGGCCCGCGTAGACGCGCCGTTCTCGAAAGACCTCGAAAAGCCGTGCTTGCCGTTGCGCATAGCGGTGAGCGCCTTTGCCCGGACATAAGTATACTCGTACTTGTATCCATACCACGACCATCTCTGTCTTCACTCCGCGACATCAAGAGATCTATATCTGCTAGCACTCGAACACGATGGCTTCAGTAGACGAGCTCAAGGCTCAGGGCAACAAGGCGTTCTCTGCTAAAGATTACGACGGCGCGATCGCGCTTTTCTCAAAGGCGCTCGAGCTCGACGCGCAGAACCATGTACTCTGGAGCAATCGCTCTGCGGCCAAGACCGGGAAACGCGACTATACTGGTGCGCTTGAGGATGCCGAACAGGTATGTGGCATCACTATTTTGACCGCGAGCGCTGTGGCGTTTGGCTTCTTTGCCCGCGCATCGCATATTTGCGCTCCTATCTCGCTTCCGGCCGTGATCTTGACAGGGACCATTCATGCTCACGAGCTTTACAGTGCATTAAGGTGAACCCCACGTGGGCGAAGGGCTACGCGCGCAAGGGCGCTGCGCTGCACGGAGACAGGCGCTACGTCGAGGCCATTGAGGCGTACGAGTCTGGACTCAAGATCGAGGACAGCGCACCTCTCCGCAAGGGTCTCGAGGAAGTCAAGGCCGCAAAGGGTATGCACAGAGCTTTATTCCGTTTGTTCTGTGTCAATACTGAATTTCCTACGTACTTTAGCCGCTGATGAGCGCGAAGATAGCGCCGAGGCAGCCGGCCTCGGGAAGATGTTCAGCGACCCGAATCTCATTGCCAAGTTGGCCGGAAACCCGCGGACATCGAAGCATCTCGCCGATCCTAACTTCATGAACATGGTTTGTGCTCCCTTCATATCCTCTCCACTTGCATCTTGCTGACTTGCTATGCAGATCACGATGGTACAGAAGAACCCGGCACTCGGAAATCAGCTTCTCGGCAGCGATCCTCGCATGATTGACGTCCTCGGCGTGCTCATGGGCATTGATATGCAAGGCTTTGGGCGTCCTGAGGGCTCTGATGAGATGCCTCCGGGATTCAACGCGTCCTCTCCTTCCCCCGCCTCTCCTCCTCCCACTCAGCCCAAACCGACGTCTTCGTCTCCTCCCCAGCCTACACCATCATCCTCTAAGGTGGAGGACGTGCAGATGAAGGAGCCCGAGCCGGAGGTCGATGACGAGGAGGCGGCCTCTAAGCGTGAGGCCGAGGCAGAGAAGAAGAAGGGTGCGGAGGCGTACAAGAAGCGCGAGCTTGATGCGGCCCTGACGCATTTCTCGCGCGCATGGGAGGTGTGGCCGAAAGACGTCACATTCCTCACCAACTTGAGCGGTAAGGTGTCTGACCTTTCATCATCTATAGGTTTACTGATGTGATCTTTACAGCCGTGTACTTCGAGAAGGGCGACTACCCCAAGGCGATCGAGACGGCGGAGAAGGCAATCGAGGAAGGTCGCGAGCTTCGAGCGGACTACAAGCTTATTGCCAAAGCATACGGTCGCATCGGCACCTCCTACAGCAAACAGAATGACCTCGCAAACGCGATCAAGTTCTACCAAAAGTCTCTCACCGAGCACCGGACGCCAGACATCCTTACCAAGTTGCGCGAAGCGGAGAAGGCCAAAGCCGAGGCGGAGAAAGCTGCCTACATTGACCCGGCGCTGAGCGAAAAGGCGCGTGAAGAGGGTAACGCGGCGTTCAAGGCGGGTGACTGGCCCGGCGCGGTCAAGCACTACACAGAGGCGATCAAGCGGAACCCGTCTGACCCGCGCGGGTACAACAACCGCGCGAACGCGTACCAGAAGCTCCTGGCGCTCTCTGAGGCGCTCAAGGACGCCGAGGAGGCGATCAAGATCGATCCTACGTTCGTGAAGGCTTACATCCGGAAGAGCGCGGTATACTTCGCTATGCGCGATTACACCAGGGCGCTCGAGGCCGTGCAGGAGGCGACGGAGCACGACGATGCAGGGAAGCATACACGCGAGATTCAGGATCAGATGTACAAGATCAATGCGGCGCTTAGCCAGCAGCGCCAGGGTGAGACGGAGGAGGAGGCCTTGCAGCGTGCAATGAAGGACCCGGAGGTTGCTGTGAGTGTCTACTTTGCTTGCTGCAAGCGTATGCGCGATTCTGACGACGATAATGTAGAACATCATGAGCGACCCGATCATGCAGAGCATCTTGCAGCAGGCTCAGAACAACCCGCAGGCGCTGCAAGACCACATGAAGAACCCGGCTATTCGCCAGAAGATTATGAAGCTCGTCAACGCGGGCATCATCAAGACGCGCTAAGATTGAGGTCGTTTGGGGGAGTGCTGTGTATCATCCAGACGTGTCGTGTTTTTTGTATCCATACCAAGTTATATCCCATAGGGCAATGTATCTCATGCTGCACGTATCTTCCGCAAGATGTGAATGTCGGCGTAAGGAAGACATCAGGCCTCCGGTTCAACGGCTCCAGCCAGTCATCAAGCCAGCTTCAAGCGAAGTTACGACTCTACGCGGAGTACACACTTTAGGAGAGACGTATATACATGGCGTACACAACCAAACTCGATGAGCTATCACTGTATCACTATCAGGCCAGAGCGTGGTGCCACGTGCGCCCCGCGTCCGTGATTTCGACCACTTCGCCGCCGGACGGACGGGCCGTCAAACTGATGGCTCGGAATCTGTGTGTGGCACTTCCTGGTTGAACTCAGGCTGCCACCATCGCTGCAACATTAGGGATACACAGCTCCTCCTCACTTACTCAATGCATTAGGCGACCCAGATGTGGACCCCATGCTGGCCAGGGTGCTGGCGCTAGTATGCGCTGTTCGAGGTTACTCTACGTCCGGCCTAGAAACCCGCGCGCTGGACGACTCAACGCCCTGAGCGCAGGAGCTCTTCCAGTTGGCCGGGCGCAACACCGTTCGTTTCCTCTGCTATCGATTTATCGGCGGTTCTCGGAGATTTGCTATCAAAACACGCATGCTGGTCGGAGTCGTCAAGAACACGCGTTCGGAGGACTATAGGCGCAGCCGGTGTCGCCCCGACTTTTCTTCTCCCCTTCACCCACTTGACGACATTCGAGCGTCTGAGCCAGCCCATCGTCCATCTCACTGTTTGCAGGCGATTGTGCACTTCGACACTGTTATTCTGTAAGGCGTATGGATCACGCGCTCATCATGGATGCCGAGGATGGAGATGCCGTCGATGTTGCAAGGTGCGTCCAGATTATCGTCGCATTCTGGCGCGCCCTAATGCCACAGTGTGTTCATTCTACAGACATCAAGCCGAGCAATCTTCTTCAGAGCAGGAGGATAATATGCTATCAGGTTCGGGCGACCAACCGGCCACAGTCACGGCTAGCAGTCTTGCACCCGAGTTATTATCACGTATCTTTTACGCGGTCGCCGACAAGGAGGGCCTCTTCACCCTCAAATGGGTCCGCTTAATGCTCGTTTGCCGATACTTCAGAGAGGTCGGCATCGCTCACTGCGAGTTGTGGAGCCACATATCGATACCCATGCACCGGCCCTTACCCCGTCAGATCGCTCAAGCAAGCTACGCAACTCGGATAGAGCGTGCGAGGGGCTTTCCACTCAGCGTGTCGATAAAATATGGCATGGAGGCGGAGTATCTCATTGGAAACCGGGATTCGCCGCTTTGGGGCGTGGTCGTTGGCAACATGAAGCAGCTCAGTATTGAGCGAGACCGCGCTCGATATCTTGGAAGCGCTAACTGGGACTCGCAGACCAGTCTGCACTGCTTCCTCGACCGACTATCCGAAGAGAAGCATCCTCTACTACAGGATATCATCCTGCGTCCCGATCGCACTGAACAGGCATACGCCTTCGAGGTATCCCGTCTTCTTTCGGTGTCCGCCGTGCGCACCCTCCACCTGGCGCTCATCCCTCACACGGTCTCGGCCAATCATTCCTTCCTCACGAATCTCACCTTGTCCCTGCCGCGCTCGGATGACATTATGGTTGATTTACTGGATTTCTTGCGACTTTGTCCCGCCCTCCGCTCGCTCAGAATCTTCGAACTGCAAGGACTTTACCGAGACATCGACCTTCTCGGCCTGTCGGATAAGGTCACGCTTCCCACCCTCAGGAGTTTTCACTACCACGGCAACCTCCCTGTAGCGAATGCCCTTCTTACCATGGTCACGCTCCCTCGGGCCGATGATCTCTCGCTCAAACTCCGGAGCATAGATCCCGAAGGTGGCCTGGAGAAGCTTGCGAGCAACCTGAAAGCCTATTTTCTGTGCTCGCCGTCAGCAACGGCCGGGGCGCAGACACTAGATGCGTACGAACATCGCTTCTTCGTGACCGCTTTCCGTGACGGTCAGGACGTTACCACCATGAGTATCGTCGCTGGGGATCAGCACTTGGACCCCGAGCTGGATCTGGAGGACGTCTACTTCACCCTTCTGCCCGCATTACTCGCCGCGGTCCCGTTGGCGTGCGTCGACACAAGATTCAGTCGCATATTCGGCCCTGCCAATTTATCACTCGACACGCTCAATGTCTCTGTTCTTAGCAGGTCCACGCTTCCCCGCTCTACCGGCAGAGCCGTTGTTATCCTCCCACCCAACGATGACGTGTGGTTAACCCTCGACGTTCTATACACGCTCTTGTCGGTTCCCGATGTACGCACATGCATAACCGGTATCTGCGTCGACTTGTCGAGGCTGAAGAACGGCGGATTCGACTCGGAGTACGTTCAGGGGATATTTACCCGCGTATGCGAGCACTTACAAGACGCGGAGGAGGCCGGGAAGACCGTGGGCGCTGTTGAAGTGTTGCACTCTGCTGCATCGAGGGACGATGACGGACTTATTCCGCTTGCGATGATACGAAGTCTGGTAGCGGATGGGGTGGTGGTCGACGGTGTTTTCCACCTCGCGACCTGATAACGAATGCAGTAGACTCACGACTAACCCAACCTAGTATTTGTCAATGTCCAAGCGTGATGTATCGCCCATTCCAAATAGATCATGATCTATGACAAAGTCGTTCGTACAATTTTGCGACGGGAAACTGTAATACACTCCTACTCTCATGCATCCTTCGGAAAGTCGGTGCTCTTGCTGATTTCTCCCCAATCCTCTACGCGTTTGAGCGTGCGCGCTGCGAATGCCTTGACTTCTTCGTAATAATCAGATCCGAGGCCGATGGTGACTGGGATCTTCTTTCCCTTCACGGCGCCGTCTCCGTGCACTAGCTCCATAAGGACTTGTGCAGCCCTGACGGGATCACCGGCCTGCTTCCCACTTGCCGCTAAGCCGACCTTCAGCTGCTGTCGGTCGGACTCCGACCGTGCCAAACACGTACCTATCTGGAAGTCGTTCTCCGGGCCAACAATAGGTTGGTAAGCAGGTACCCGCGCCTCGTACTTCGTGAACCTTCCCGGCTGCAGGATCGGTGTGCGGAAATAGCCTGGCTCGATGTTGAGCACCTTGATCCCGAACGGCGCAACTTCTTTAGCCAGCGACTCGGCAAGTGCGCGGACGGCGTGTTTAGTAGACGTATACAGTCCCATGCCAGGGGATCCGCTATCGATCTGATGAGACTCTTATAAAGGGTGTGCCGCTGCTTGAGACGTACTACCAACCCGCCATCGAGCCAATAAACACGATTGTGCCGGTTCTGCGCTCGCGCAAGTGAGGAAGGAACGCGCGGGTGACGTTCAGCAGGCCGAAAACGTTCGTGTTGTACTGCGACTGGGTCTCTTCAGGCCTATATTCAGAGACGTCAACGCAATGCTCGGACCGTAGGGGAAAGATTTTTAAAGTCGCGTACGTGCTTTCCTCGATCGAGCCAAACTCGACATAGCCAGCATTGTTCACTAGAACGTCGATAGTGCCATAGATGGTGATCGCCTTTGCGGCGATGGCCTGCAGATCGGAGAGCGGAGCTGTCACGTCAAGCTCGAGTATGTCCGCGCCCTGCGCCTTGAGATCATCAAGTTTTTCGACGGATTGTCCGCGAGCTGTCGCGATGACCTTGTCACCGCGCTTTAGCGCTGCGAGAACAAAGTCACGGCCGAGGCCAGACGATGTGCCGGTGATGAGCCAGACGAGTGGAGAGGGCATCTCTAGAGGACGTGGGAGGGTGGAGGCAGGCCGCACATCCACGGCGGACTCTTATACATTCTGCAGCTGCCTGTATACCTAAGCAACTGCGACCGTTTAGTTGAGAGGTGGCTGTCATCAGCTGAAGGCAGCTGTTGTGAGCAGTCACTTCTGAGAACCGGGATGGCCGGCTATTGAATCATCATGCATAATGAAAGGGCCGTTCCACGCCGGACATAACCAAGTGTGTTCTAAAGCACTTATTTTCCGATTTCCGGAATGTCACTCGGGTGTGCGGGAAATTATGTTAGAGCACCATATCAGTGCGTGTAGAGACACTAGACTAAGACCGCACTGTATCATCACGAAAGGTGAAAGGTGTGAAGGCGCGTCGAGCGCGCACGCGCCCGCGCGGCGTCGGTGTATGCTAACCCTAACCCTTATGCGGCATCATCGGCTTTCTCTCTCTCAGTATTAGACGCCGAGCGTCTGTTCACTTTCTACACAGTAATCTAAGATTGAAAGATGTCGAAGTTTAGTCACCAAGGTATGCAAGATCTCAATGCCATTGATCTACCACAGACTGTAACCGCGACAAGACCAGAGTTCAAGTGGTGATACGACATATACAGCACGGAAGATTGCAAGTATTGAAGAGTGTCTGTCAGAGCATGACTATGAAGAGTCGAACAGACTCTGTCAGACACCGAAATGCACGAAAGGCATCCACCTCCCAAAATCGTAGTCGCCGACCTCCCTGAGATATCAGACGGTGGCCATATTGCAGACGCGCGTTTCGTCAGTTGGACCCACTTTTACGTTTGTACCGTCGTTGACAGGCGTCGGCGTTTCCGGACTGAAATGCGTGATGCGGTGAACACTCAGTGATCATTTGGACTGAAGACTATCCAACAAGAGTGGGAACTTCACAGGGAGACTTCACAGGGCAGGGCATCGTGTCCCAGAAAAATCAGTTGTCCGGCGTCGTATCGTATAGCATGGCGTCGCTTTAACAAGCCACAGTCTCTTGGACGACGGATTAACGGATGATATGCTCTGGCAAATGATAGCTCACCACGCGATGCGACGAGCAAGAGACTCATACATCAAGGTTGAAAGTAGAGACCGTGATTCCAGTCTCTTACCAGATCTCTGACCTCACGTGGCATCCCAGTACACGATACATAGCACACGCACGAATGACGACGGTCAAGATCACTGGCGTAACATCAAGGTCCTCGCTTTTCATAAGAAGGTAACCGTTTACTCGTTGCATGCGTTCTCGTAGTACTTCGACTGTTCCTGCAACAAGCAAGTATTGTACTGAGAATTGGCCTGGTGTTCGTGTCAAAGTTACCGAATTTCATCGTGAACCGCTAAGACAATCAATGTAACGTCTATATCTCGCCTAGAGTCTAGACGGGAGGCGGCGGCGTGAAGCACCGTAGCTTATGCGCCTTCCATGCCTTCTTCTGACACTTAGCGCCACAATACCCAACAGCCTTACACCTCGAACACCTCTCAACGTGCTCACCATTATCCATGCACACATTGCACATATCCAACGGGTCAATCCGCCTCTGCAGACCCCATTGAGTATGCATGATGTACCATCCAGGTGGACCCTCCAAATGCTCGAGAGGGTGCAGTAGCCCATTAAGCCTCTTGATCTCGTACCACGTGTTTACCGCACCGCGAGGCGAGGCAGGAGGGCGCGGCGGCAGCGCGTCTTCAAGCGCCTGCAGCTTCTCGTGCAGTCGCGCACGCTCGGCCGCGTCAATCGAGCCTTTGCCATCGTCGCCCCACTGATACGGGCTCCAAAACAGTGTGTGGATTATGAACGTCAAAATATCTCCTGTCCCGTCCGGTAGCAGCACCTGAATCTTGTCATCGCAATAGGCGCGTGTGATTATAGTGCCAAGTCCGCGCGGGGCCTCGGATGCAAGTACGGTGCGCAAGTATGGGTTCTCCTTCGGGTCGGGGAGTACGGAGAGGATATTGATGAGCCCCGAGGCATAGCGTGGTTGAGTGTTGATATCCAATGCTTTGAGAGCGGCGACGGTCGCGGGGAGGTGCTTTGCGGAGTACGCGAAGTAGATCGCGTCGTGTTCTGCCGCGCGCGAAGGTAACAGGTCATCAACTGCACGAAGCTGTCAAGTTGCAACCGTCAGTGATAGCACGATGCCGTTGATGGCGCTACGCTCGCACCTGGGACTGCAGACCCAGCAAGTCCATCTCAGACAGGTCCGTGCCGACGGGAAGCCGTCCAGGCTCGTACAGACGAGCATCGCCGGCCACAATCTTCGCCAGGTCGACCGCGCTTGAGCGAGACAACGGCGGCATCGTCGAGGCCACCCCCGAGTTGATCTGATCCCACCCAAAGCTTGCAGAATCCATGATGATGGCGATGGCGAACTTGAGCCAGAAGCCGCCAAGGGTGTTGCGAAGTACGTAGGCTTTCACCACGAGAATCGCCCATGGTCGGGTTGCGCTTCCTACAGGTCCCGATAAGGTTTTAGAGTGACAAAGCCCGAATCCTATAATGTCTATACAATATTTATGTAGTCTTCTCTCAACTCGTTCAGTCCAGAGTATGGGTATGAAAGGGTCCTCGCATAAGAACGAATCAACCGACCACACAAACAACAGATTACGCGTCCACCCACACCGATCCAACCCGAACATCCAACCCAAACCCAACGACCCCGCCGCAGTCCGGGGTCAAGCGCTGCAATAAACGCGCGGAAGAAATGAGCCTAAGTCCTGCGAGAGCCACTAACACGAATACGGGGGCTGGTAGACAACAGGGGAGTCTCACAGGGAAAGAAACGGAACGAAATGTTCGGACCTGAACCGAAAGAACAATGAAGAGGAGAGGGTACAGGTCGCACGGGAATAGGGGGAAGTAGGGGCCAGCGTGCGGTATGGTAAAGCTGGGGTATCGAGTAACGGTAGAAAGGACGACGTTTCGTTTGTAGATAACGAAGGCCGGCGGATGAAGAGTGTGAACGAGGAAGCCTCGGGGTTCTTTGTCAACATGAAGAATGGATGGAGGTGGTGGCGCGGCGGACGATGACGGGAGCTCAGTTGTGCGACATGCTGCCGCGGTGCTGCATCCGGACCCAGGGCAGGGCTGCCGAGCGCTGCCGTGGAGGCGGTGGGCACGCGCGCGCTTGACGCGCTGGTGACGGTGCGCGGCGCTGTTTTCGCGAGTTGACCTGGTTCAGCTGCAGTACATGAGTATATTATTGCAATTATATTCGAGCACGAGCAGACCTTGTAGCGAAGCATGATGAGCTTTGCCATGCACGCTGGCGGCCCCTGGTCCCGGAACGGGTTACCTACACACGACAATGATCAACAATGTTCGCACTCATAAATCTAATAAAACTTACGGGCAGCCACAAGTGCCATTCCAAACTCGTGCATGTCTCTTGGCTCGTCGAGCGCCATGAGGGACTGCCATACCGAGGGGATGCGGAGGAGGAAGAGGACTGCCGCGGCGGCGGTGGCGGCGATGAAGAGGAGGAACATGGCTGGCGGGGCGTTCAAGTCCTAGCTGGTTGCGGTACCGCCGGCGGGGCGCGTGCGGTCGTGGAGCTCAGCGTCGTGAATGGTCGTCGTGCCCGTCGTCGTCGCGGCAAGGAGCCAAAACAATATCTCCGTCGCGAACCCAACCAACTGTCTCGCGGCCCGGGAACTTTGATGTCATCAACTGCTACCCCAAAACAGGAGCACCCCCGCCCCTTCTGGCCTTTCCCCTCGGCCACCACTTCGGCCACGCGTCACTGAGTCGGCGAAGTGAAACTGACATATAGTGTGTAGATATAGAGACATACAAAAGATATAGAACATGGATACAGATATAAATTCCATAGAAGGGGCATAAGATCAGAACTAGCTTCCCGTGCGCGTCAACGCAGGCTTGCGTTGCGCCATAGCACCCTTCAACAAACTCTCCGTCTTGCGCACCGGCTTAGGCCTCGGGGCAGCAGGCGGTGCCATCTTACTACGCGACTTGTTACCAGTGATCGACGTGCTGGCTGTACTCCTCGCTGAGGCTCGTCCCGAGGCGCCCGCCTCGGCCACCCACTTCCTATCCCTTTCGTGACGAGATGGATCGGCGTATTGCGTCGCGCGCTGAGAAGATATTCATGTCAGCATGTAAGCGGGAAGTGAACGTACAAAGCAACTTACATGTCGCGGATACCCAAAGTCATCGTCGTCATCATCGTTCCCTTGAGTATGACGCTGTAACGGGGCGCGAGGCGCAGCGTCAACTACGCGTACATTTACGGGCGCCTCGTCGTCGGAGCCCTCCTCCTCGTCGAGTTTCGACACGTCGTAAGGGTTAAAGAGCGGAGCCTAGGGAAAATAATTCAGTCAACAGATTCGAAGGTAGATCACATAGTTTACAAACCTTGGCTTTGCCGCTCCTCGCAACCTCACGCAGCTTCGCTTGTAGGTCGCTCATCGCGACTACTCCCGGTTTATCCTCATCCCCGTCTTCGCCATCATCGTCATCGGCCATCTCCTCATCGTCTTCTGGCAGCGGCTCGATGACAGTCTCTGTGTCTTCGAGATGATCGTAATACACGTTGTAGAACGGCTTCGTCTCATCCTGCTTGCCTGTGTGCGCCACCTAATCAGCGCTCGTTCAGTGATAGACATAATATGAGCGCATACCGAGACCCTCAAGAGTGTCGCCAGCGATCTTACGCTTCTTGTTGCGCATCTTATCGCGTCGCATACGATCCCTCTCCTCCTTATCCGCGTCCTCGTCATCGCTGTCCTCCAAGTCCAGTCCACCACGCCGCCGTTTTTGGCGTTCTTTACCCGTAGCAATATCTCGCACGCGCTTGTCGATCTTGGCATCGTCCGCCGCCTCTTGCTCCCTATACCAGCCATGAGTATACATAGCGTGAAACACGAAAAGCGCGAGATAACGACGTACGCGACTTTCTCCTGCACAAGCTCCCTCGCAAGCTCCTCCTCGTCGATCTCCCTAGTCTCAACGAGCCCCTCCAAATCCCGTCCATCATCATCCTCATCACTATCCTCCTCCTCATCGCTCTTCTTCCCTCCAAACCCAAACGCCATCTCATCGTCGCTCTCCTCCGCCTGCTCAGCCGCGAACCTATGCTTCTTGAACTCTTTCCTCTCCCTCTTCTCCCGCTCCCGCTTCTGCGCAGCCTCCATCTCGTCGTAGGCACTAACAGCCTTCTTTGCTTTGCCCGGCTGCGTAGGTGACTCGGGTCTGACCATGGGCCTCTCGCCCTTCCTGAACAGTCTACGCGGCGCCAAAGGTGTGCCATCATCATCCTCACCCGTCATCGTGCCAGAGCCAGGCGTAGTGACAGATAACGTCCCGAGCGGCGTGCGTCGCGCGCTTGATCCAGCACGGTTCAGACCAGGCCGCGAAGGCGTAGGTGCGGGCTGAGTAGGTGAGAGCTCGATCCGGCGTAGCTGCGTTGGCGTGGGCCCTAGATCGGGCAACATTGTTGACGGAGGAGCAGGTCGCTGTGTCGGCGACGGCTGCCAGATCTCGACATCGTCTCCCTCTGGCCTCGTCTGCGTGAGGAACCTGTCCGAGATCTCACATCAGCACTACCCATGGCAAAAGCGAAGGAGGAAACACGTACCCGCTCTCGTTCACATAGAGCACCGGTTTACTCGGTTTAGGCCGTGCAGCAGCGATGATGTCCTCCTGCTCTTGCTCGAATATCCGATCGTACCGCGCCTTTTGCGTGGCACTGATATCGAGCGCAGGCATCACCGCGCGCAGACGGTCCTCCTCTAGAGCAACGGGCGCGTCACGGCGTGCGCGAAGTGCAGCGAAGCCTTGAAGTTCGGGAGCCTGGTATAATAAAGTCAGTATACAGTTGTATTGTTAAGGGAAAGGGCCTAGTACGGACCTCTACAGGAGCAACGGCAGACTCAAGTCCGTCAGCTTGAGTAGCGTCCATGAACTCGTCCGCCAGACCACCGAATTGAACACCCCGTGGTGAATGCGACAGAGGTTGCGTCGCGTCTTCAAACCCATCCTCAAGCCCTCCAAACGAGACACCTTTCGGGTTCTGAGTAGCTTTCGGAGGTTGCGTCGGGTCATCGCACCCGTCCGCGAGTCCACCAAATGCCACACCCTTCGGCGCTTGCGTAGTAGCGGACATAGGCTGAGTGGCGTCGTCGAACGCGTCATCCAGTCCACCGAGGTTGACGCCCTTAGGCGGTTGAGTAGCTGCAGACGCTGGCTGAGTCGCATCGTCAAATGCATCGCTCAAGCCTCCAAACGCAACGCCTTTCGGCAGCTGAGTACCCGCAGACGCAGGCTGGGTAGCATCGCCAAATGCATCGTCAAGTCCACCAAGCGCAACACCTCTAGGTTGCGTCGCATCTCCAAACGCGTCCTCCAGCCCACCGAACCTCTTCGGCGAAAACACAGACTTAACTGGAGTGGGCGTCCTGATTTCCTTGAACGGACTTCTCGAACCCTCACGGCGAGGCGTGGTCATCCCGCTCCCTCCTCCACCCATAAATTCTCCGAATAACGGGCGCGGACCCTGGCTACGCGAAGGTGAGGCGGAGACAGAATTCTCCTTGTCTTCGCCAGGCTCGAACATCCCTACGTCCTTGACGTTCTCCTTATCCTCCGGCTCATTCTCGTTCTCAGAGTCGGAAATGACCGCGGATTTACGTGCCGGTCGCTTTGGTCGCGGACGAGGGCGGGAGCGAGGTACGGGCTGAGATTCTTCGTCCGAGTCGGGGTCCATGGCTGTTGAGACGGTGGGCGGTGGACCGTCGTTCTCGTCAGCTTCGCCAGTGCGGTGAACGAGTTGCTCATTCTCATCGAACTCAACGTCCATCGCATCTCCCTGTGTACTCCCCTCCTCATTCGCGTCCTCCTCCCCGCTTCCTTCCTGCCCCGGCACGTACTCCTCGTCCTCCTCTTCACCTTCCTCCTCCTCATCCGCCCCATCAACTCTCTCACTCAGTCTCCTCTGAGCCGCCTCCAAAAGCGTACTAACATCCACCTCCTTCTTCTCCACGACCTGTTGAACCGCTCCACCTTTACTAAGCCACCTCTCCTCCTTCTCCTTATTCAATCTCTCCCTTTCCTCATTATATTTCTGCCAATTCCGCGCGTCCAGATCCTCCTTACTAACTCCCTCATCCCTTGCCTTTCCCTTCCTGCCCTCCCCAGGAGTATCGAAATGAGGCTTCGCAGCACGCTCGAGCTGACTATTCGTTAGACCGGACTTGCGTCTAGTCTTACCAGGCGAAGCTCCAGCTCCTGGCCGCCCAGCGAGCGCAAACGCACGCTGAATCTGCTGCGCTGCATTCGGTCTGACGGGATGTAACTTCCTCTCCGCCTCAACCTCCCGTACCCTCGTCCTCGGATCACCAACAATCTGTAAATCATCGTCCTCGTCGCTGTCCTCAACTCCTGCACTCTGCCGAGCAGCCTGCATCTCCAACGCACGCAGCTTGATAGCTTTGAGGTCTTTATCTTTCCGGTGAGCTTGGAGAATGGATCGAGCGTCCGGCATCTCTTCGTCACTGTCAGACGGCAAGCGAGGCATATCGTCGTCATCGTCTTCAGGTAGCGCGCCGAGAGACAAGAGCTTGGACGACGAGATCGAGGCTGATGTCGAGCCGAAGTCGGGCGCGGAGAGTCGGGTGAAAGTTGCGGGTTTAGCATACGCTGTGGGTTGGGATTTGGATTTGTTCGCGAAGGGGTTGAAACCAAGTAGTCCATTTGACTGTAATGGAGAGCCGGGGGGTTTCGCGGGAGAGCTCAGGCGGTCAAGCGGAGAGGCAGAGTCGTCTCTGGTGAACGATATCTCAGCAGATTGTGCAGCGGGTGAGGACGAAAACTCGTCGATAGGGTCGGATGTCGCTGAGTGGGTACTGTGGGTCGCTTTGAGCGGTTGTGGTTGGTGTACTTTGGGCGGTTTCAGGGAGGAAGAAGGGTGTGAGGAAGACTTTGGTTTGGTATCCTGTTGCCTAAAGAACAAGACGAGTTATGTCAACTTTATGTAGTGGACGGTAGAGGGTGCAAAAACGCACACTTTGGCGAGTAGATTGGCTAATTCATACGGTTTGGTCGTCGAGTCAATGTAAGCTACTTGGTCCGAGCGCAAGCGAGCAGTCGCCTTCAAGCTCTCTTTCACATCCACCTTCGAAGGCGCCTGTAACAGTAGCAAGCTTAGATACATCCAGAAGAGATATACAAGCTGTATTACGTACTTTGATTTTCTTTGGCTTCTCCTTTGACGAGCGCCTCGAGTGTGTATCCTTCGCTTGCGAGCTCTTGCGCGAGTGCGAAGCGGTGGCAGTATTGGTATCCTCGTTGAACGAGAGGGGTGGCACGCTTCGCCTTCCCTTGGCTTTATTTGCCAAAGATGTAGATGATTTAGATATAGCCATGGGTAACTCGTGGTCGTCCTCTGCCGGCGAACTCGGTGGACTCTCTGGCGAAGCGTCCTGTGGCGTATTGATAGCAAACTGTGCAGGCGACGAGCCACTGAGAGTCTGATCCTGGCTATCTTCGCCGGGAATTGCCGTTGCGGGAGACGAGTCGAGTGCGGGGCGAAGGGAGCGGAGAGAGAGGCGGGGGTGAGGTGTTTCGGAGGCAGAATGCCCTTTGTCTCGTGCTTGGAGCGGCGACCCGGCCAGCGCAGTCAGCGACGTCCCAAACGCAGACGGCTGCTCGTGGTCAGACAGCAGCGGCGTCGCAGCGCGCTCTTCAGCGTCGACCATCGTCGCGTCCTCCTCCTCCTCCTCGTTGTCAAGCGCCGCCAGCTTCTTCTGCCAGTCCCACTTGGCGGCCCCAGCCCCATCCTCCGCATCAGACTCCTCAGACGTAGGCTGGTGACTGGGCTCAGAGTCCGGCACAATCTCCTCGTCTATAGAGTGCTTCCTAGCCACGGATGTAGGCGCAGAGGGCACCAGCGTCGCATCAGGGTCCTCCACAGGCTTCCGCTTCCCATACGTCACTTTGGCCCGTCTGATGGGCTTCTCTGGTGACGGGGACGCCATAGTGGTGGTAGACAGTGAGATGAGAAGGCAGAGCTTGCTGCGACCTCGCAGAGGTGCGTGAGGACGAGTTGGGATGTTCCCGGCATCAAGCGCCAGCCGTGACGATAATCCAAACCAAACGTGACACCACGCGTCTGTAACGCGTTGCACTTATCCACCGGTCTTTCGGCCCGCGTTCCGCACCTTCGACTTGATCTCGCGCAGCAACTTCTCATTCCAAACGTCCACCAGCCATCTTCCTGCTTCACCATATCCGCCAGAGATGGTACGTAGTACCTGACACGTCAAATCGTATCATACCGAAGTGCGTTCTCAGTCCTACGAGATCCGCATCTCCAGCTCGCGCGGCTTGCCGTACTTCTTCAACACACAGACCCAGCAATCATCTTGGGAAGCCCCGGAAGAGCTCGACAAGGAGCAGATCTCGATGCTTCCCGGTGCTCATTTTCTTCGCGGCATTGGAAGTAAACCGGACCAAGTTCGTGCCAGCCATATCCTCGTGAAGCACAGCGGAAGCCGTAGACCGTCGAGCTGGAAAGAGGTGTGTCACTTACAATATTAGGAAGGGTACGTTCACTCTCTGACACTGTTATAGGCTAATATCACCCGCTCGAAAGAGGAGGCCATTGACATTCTAAAAGCATACGAGTCCGACATCCAGGGCGACCCAACCAGGTTTGCGGAGCTCGCCAGAGAGCACTCGGACGACTCTTCGCATACTAACGGCGGTGATCTTGGCGTATTCGGTCTTGGACAGATGCAGAAGCCGTTCGAAGACGCCGCATTTGCGCTTCAAGTTGGCGAGATGAGCGACGTGATCAGCACCGACAGCGGCGTGCACCTCATCCTTCGCACAGCGTGAACTTGGATAATCTGCGAAATAGCAACTCGAATGAACGTCTTTGAATGTATGATATGTTAAAATATATGGCGCAGATTCAAATCGAGGTCTCTCAAAGTGTCATGTGCTTACACCACTCTTGTCAGTGGCGCTGAATTACTCGCCGCTCCCAACGCTTCGCGTGCAGTCGGCCGCCCTCGATTGCCTTCACTCTTAGCCTCCCCTCGTCTTGTCTTATGGTGCCTTTCTAACGTGAACCCATGTTCGTTCCACATCCTGAAGCGATTCGTACATGGTAGGTCATCAGATACATAAAGCTCGACATCTCTAGCGTTCCCGTACGACACGATGTGCTCCTAACCGTGATACCAACTCTTTCTCCAGATTCTCGTCATCAGAGCCATTTTCGATCGGGCCCTTCAGAACGAAACCTCGGAATGTATCGCTAGCGGCATGATTTTCTAGCAGAAGCGCTACCAGCTCGCGCAGGGTTTCCAGTTCGATGTATTCATAGGATTCGGTTTCAATGATGATGCGCTCGAGCGCGGGGAAGAGTCTGAGGCCCTTCGAACGAAGAGCGCGTGTAAACGCTTCTGCATCTTCGTCTGCCTCGAGATCGAGCTCGCGTACATGTGTGTACTCCTCGAAAACGCCAGGACAGTAATCCCAAGCTTTGAGGTTGAAAGCCAAGCGCGTTGCCTTCGTCACGACGGGGAGCGAGAGATATGTCCGATAAACGGCTTCGATGGTCGGATCGCCCTCCACGTTTGTTACTGGGATGTAGAGCTCGATCTCAACCGGGAGTAGTACAGACGCGGCTGTGCTTTGTCCAGCGACTGCTGTCTTTGCCACCAATCCATACATGGTAACTTCGACAATAGGGTAAAAGACGCCTTGCAACGTGGCGGGAGCGAAGTGTTGTCGGAGAGCATCGCCGTACAACAGGATGACTTCCTGTACAGTGGCTTCTGGCACATCATTCAGATGGTCCATTTCGCGGTAGCAGAAGTCGATGCGGCACTGTGAGGGCACAGCGATGTAGGTGAAGATCGTGGTATTCTGAAGCCAGAAACCGGCCAAGGTTAAATCCATAAGACGAGGCAGAGGAACACAGCGGGGAGGATGAATGCGTGATGGTTGTGAATCGAATATGCCTTCGTCGCGCTCGTATCCGTAATAGAACCTTTCGAGCAGCGGTACTGCTTGGAGGTCGCGGATAATTGAGTCCACGTCACGCCATGCTTGGACATTGAAGAGGTCCAAGTCACGAAGGCTGTGTCCGAACGAATTCACAAAAGGCGCGGTTGGCGATATCACACATTCGCTGAGGTGCACCTGGCGGAGGTGGCGAGGGCGTAGAGACGAGAAGACGTCCTCGGGAAGAATGACACTGTCAGGTTTCCGTCCGATAAGTGACGGTATGCTCATTTCGCGGTTGAAAGAGAGTTCAAGCTCTTCCAAATACACATTGGAATAGGAAAGGAAACCAAGCAAGGTGGCGAGGTCGGTGGCAGGTTCAGGGCCTGCAGCCGGGTAGTGCCTCACATATAAAGCTCTGATCCTATCCCGATGATGCATGACCAGTCCGATAGCTTCGCGCCCCCGGTCGAAATCGTTATTCGAGTAGCCAATCAGAACTGTAAGAGGAATCGAAGGGCACCGAGAGAGACATGTTTTCGTCCACTCCACGGTGCTTCGAGGAAGATAGCCAGTCGACCAGAGTTCCTGACAGGCAATAGCAACTGCTCTCCACCGTCTGCAAACGTGACTGAGGTACGTGCACGGCGGGGACTTGGCTTGCCAGTTGTCGTTGTGACTATTTGCGAGTAGAACGAAGATAATGCTGAGCAGTTCAACGGGGAGGTCTGCCACAGTTGATGGCTGTGCGTGTGGTCCTTTGACTACAGCATGTAGATTGCCTTGACGAGATAGAGTTGAAGACATCGTGGTGGTTCAAGATCTACCAGGGTGCATGCCGTTGGCATGCCACTGAGCTTCGATCCCCGTGACGCGCGTCACCAATTGGTGCCACCATCACCCCCAATGGGCGCGCAGTACCAATCTGATCTTACTTTATTTCATCCACTATCTCTCAATACACATCAGCCTCCCTTCCAATGGCCCAGAATCAACGTGTCTGGCTGTGTATGCCACCAGTATCAACTTCTTCGCTGCTTCTCCGCGCGGAATAATATCAACTCGCTCTCTTCGCATTTCAACTATTATACTCGATGCCTGAGTGGCATCTGAGCAGACTACGGGTCTACATGCATCTTCGGGCATTTCATAAACACAAGCAATGCAAGAGTACTAGTGAAGTACTAGGATCATCTTTATCGCCTCCGGCATCGAGGCTTGTGCTCTTTCCAGTCGGCCTTCTGGCACTCCATCGAGCAATATCTTGCAAGTGCAAAACCTTCATCAGTCGACGTCTTCCGAGTCCTTAACAGTGCACTCACCGGATCGCGTGGCAGCCCGTGCATTCCCTCAGCTTCGGCTTGCCGATGCCCCTGCACAGAGCGCACCGGTGCAGCGTCGGGTCACGCACAACGCGCTCCAGGTACGACACCGCAAACAAAGGGCTTACAGCGATCCGCGTAACGTGGGGCGCGAATGGCCTCCAGAGTGAATCCGTCGCCATCCTCCCCTCAACATCCTTCCCAAGACCGCAGCTGCATAGTGGGACGAGGTCACCACGCGCGTCATCGGTGAGTGGAATGCGCCGCTCGGTTGCATACTCGCAGTTGGCAGTGTGTTCCCAAGCACGGCAGCGCTCGGCGAATGCAGGAAGGAGTTTATTCCAGGCGTAAACCACATCTCGGGTGACGTCGAGCGTCTCGGCCGACTCCCCCAGACCCATGATAGCCGGGGTGATGCGCCTGGTGAGTGATACGGGAAGAAGCAGGATATATGCATCGCAGACGATAGTGTGCCCCGCCAGGTCATAGCGCAGACCATTCACAAACATGAACATGTCGCAGTTGTGAGTGTCATCCACGAACTTGAATACGCCATTCGCAGGACCCGCTTGCGTTCCGGCGGAACGGACGAAGATCTTCCGCAGGAGTTTCTTCAACCAAGCGACAGTCGCATCTGTGCGGGCGAGGATCGTGTCTGTGCCAGCGGGCGTCGCTTTCGTGGGTCTCTCTATGATAGACCATTCCTTCTCGGAGAGCATGTCCTGGACGTGCGGATCGAGCCATGACTTTAGCTGTGGGTTGGACGTGTCGATAGACGGCAGCGTGGATATGTTGACGCGATGTATGCTCCAGGGCACAGTTGAGCGCGGACACGAACCCGGTGCGGTGACTTGAAAGCGGTTGAGACGCATCCCGCCCTGCTCAAGGCCTCCCGATGGAGGAACAATAACCTGAGAGTGCGTTGAGAAGCATATGGTGCGTGTATGAGCATACGTACCTCGATATACAGAGATGTACGAGCCAATCGGAGTTTGTTCTTCGCGCCGTTCACAGGGAATGGGAACACAATGTCCTGTGAACGACCGCCGAGCGCGAGGCGCATCGTGCAAGGCGCCAGCTGCTCGATCCGAGGAGACGTCCCGCCTTGAAAAGTCTGCGTGGCGCGTGCATCACTGACATTGACTTTGCAAGTCATCGATATCATGGACTCGCATTGCTCGTCCAGTGCGACCTGCACTACGCCAACGGTTCCGATGTCGCTTGCAGGTAGTGCGTAGGGCTCCCAAGCAATGGATGTGTTGGGTGGTGCAGGATCAACGGCAGTGGCAACGGGCAGGGCATCGACAGGTAGCAGATACACATGCTCTTGATCTGTGATTCGTGCATGGAAGATACTCAAGCCAGGGCCAAGCGCCTGCATGAGGAGAGCAGTCGATGGGGTCATCGTATCCATGAAGGCTATGTGGACGTTGAGAGCGGCTACTTCCTCGCTGAGAACAGAAGGCATGATGAACGACACGACCAAAGGTGCACTTCCTTCCCAGCCCAGTACGTCTTCGCTGAACCTGATACGAGGCTCCGCTGAAGTTCCCATCCGCGTGACGGTCCCGAAAGCGACGTGGATTGAATGGAATAGTCGGCTGGCTCTCCCTTGGAGGAAGCCTATCATGGGTGGTGTCCCAATCTCTTCGCCAAGATTGAGTACTGGAGATAAACGCGAGCGGGGGACAACCATGACCACCCGCACTAGCTCGGGAACGCGTGACCATTGTGCGAACGGCCCGGCCGGCTGAGCTGGACCTCTGGCGATTTGAGAGGAGAGCAGCCCGCAGCGGTTCAGATGAGCCCAGAGCTCGTCAGTGTTGTTGCGGTCTCTAAACATCGAGGGGTCCACATTCCTCAGCCTCCAGAAGCAATTTATGACGGCAGACCATCCGATTTCATCGAGTCGAAGACGCATTCTGACTTGTCGCATGAGATGAACGAAAGTCTCCCTGGTGTATGGAACAAGGTTCGCCACGGCCATGGCTCTGGCAAGGTTACGACTGTTTATTTGTCGGAATACTCGGGAGTCCTCCTGCTCGAACATCTGTCATGTAATGTGTCAGTTCAGGCATATACACTCGGACGTATGACAAGGAGAGCGTCTGACTCACGGATCGGTAAATATCGTACATAAATGTTGCAAGCTGTCGAGGGTCGAGGGCAGGTGGTGCGGTATTAGATGCATGAGTGTCGCAAGAGGTAGGTGTTTTCCATGCAGTGAGGACGTGGAACTGCTGCCTGAGCTCCAGAGGCAAAGCACTCTGTGCGCGCAGCTCGTGTACGTTGGACCGCGAGGAGAAACCCGACAAGAAATCAACAGGGCAAAGGCCGATGAGGAAAGAACTGGTCGCCAGGTCTCCGTGGAGCAAGTCCCTGAACTCTTTGGTGACATCCTTAGCAGAGAACAACAATGATTCTGTGTATATAACACTTTGGGAGGATGCAAGAAGGGGAGCTGCGGTGACGATGACGTTCAGCAATCCAACGTCGTCAATGAGATTCGACGTGTCGATGATGTTGAAGGCCGTGGGCGCTTGACCCGCATCGTATTCGTAAGCGTCGAGCTTGAGCTGACGCGTTGTCCACTGAGAGACAGGCGTGCCGAGCTCTCGAACGCGCGCAACATGATAGGCGTGGAGACACGGGGCAACCGCGAGCGCGTCGCCCCAAAGCAGCCGAACGACTGGGGCCCGCTCGGATGTTGTAACCCGCGATCGGAATCTGGCACACCATGCCGCGAATTGCGTAGTGGCTGCCCTGACGATGTCCGTTACGGTAGGACCCTCTTCGGTCGTCGCATTGCCATATACTGCATCGAGATGGAAGGAGGCCGTAGGACAGAGCGCGTATTGCACACAGGACGCGTTCCGCCCCCGCGAGTAGACAAAGGTTGGGTTCAGCAAGGTCGCGGAGGATGCTTCGCTCTTATCTGCCCAAAGTCCGCCCTCCATCCAGTATGCTTGCGAGAGGTCGAAGCCTGCCCTAAACGCTTTCAGCATCAATGGTCCTGCCGAGCGTGCATGGCCAAGAGGCATGACCAGGTGTCTGCGAGCAAAAGTGCGATGTTCGTCAAACGCGGCGGTAATGGCACCGAGCTGGGCAGCGGGTAGTGCGTTCATTTCCGCGTATAAAAGCCAGTGACGGCGTAGCTCGGCCAGCGTCTCAGCCGTACACATTTTCAACGCGCGACCGTAAGGACAGGCTCTCCAGCTTTCGGGCGTTTCTGCAAGATCTGCGAGCAGACGGCACTGCTCGACAAGGAGTTCATGAGAAGCTTTGTCAAGCTTCATATGATAGAAGATGTTCCAGGCGGCCTGCTGAGGTTTGCGATCGACGACCAACGTCAGGAGGAGTGCATTCCGCGCTGCGACACATGTCAATCTTAAGCGATGCCAGAAGTTGGTAAGTAGAGTTCGTACCAAGGACAGCCCCTTCGTGATCACAACATGTAAAGTCCAAACTGCGGGTCGCTGGTATGCAATCGTTAACGTTGCTGGATGTAGAAACAGTCCTACACGCTCACCTCCAGTCGGCTCGCAGTACACGGTATATAGAACGTTCCTAGGGTCGCCGCAGCCAAGAAGCAGTAGGTTTGCAGAGGCGTCAGGAGCGATATCTCGGGTCAAATGAACAGCAGATGTGTTGCCAATAGGGTAGTAGTAGTATCGACTGGGCCAGTGTAAGCTGTGGGCCATGGTGGTCGCTCAGAGGTAAGGTCTGTGCGAATGTCGCTACACTTGGCTTTTATGCACGACAGCCTGGAGCGTCTTCGAACCCCCGGGCGCTTGAGAGAAGGCCTCGTGTTGTAGGATTGCCGGAGTCGGACTGAGAAAGATCGTTCCAACAAGTCGATCAGCAGCTGAATGAGTGAATCCCTGCAGGCCGCGTAACCCGCCAAAAGTCGCTATCTGCTTGCTGCCTGGCTGTTCTGTGAACGGGGATTGAGAAGATAGGCGCGTCCAGAATGACACGCGGTATATAGCAAAAGCAACAGATCAATCTATGGGATGCAATGAGCTCGACTGTAAGATCCGCATATCGCTGAGACGGCAGACATGGATAGGTATAGTAGAACAAAAGGCGGTCGTTGATGTACATCTCATTCTCTAGAACGTCCACGTTTCGAAGCCGCGCACTTCAATTGATCGCGTCGGCGAACGGCGCCTATATTGCGCGAATCTCCTCTATTACAATTTGAGGCGAGCCATCTTCGTGTATGCTATGCACATATAGCTAAGAGATGGTGAGAGTAAGAGGCAAGAGCCGAACGCGGCGATCAGGAGTGTGGGAGAACCAATTGGGACGCGCGCTTTGGAGTTTCGCGCGCGCCAGCGCTCGCCGCGGTTCTTTCTCTCTCGACGTGTCGTGCGCACTCTGGCCGAGCTGGATGGACCAAGGGCCCCGTCTAGGCTTTGTTTGACGCGTTGGGTGCGCACTAGTCTATCTAACTTTATAACATATCACTGAAGTTGATGTTTTGTTCAAGACAGTGTATGCTCTCGCGGTCTCTTGATGCTAAGAGTGTCCCCGCAGGGCCTCACTCGACTGCTGCTATGTGCGACCCCTCCACCTCTGGTAGCGCGCAGACACGCACACGCACACGCCGTCGCGCGCCGCACTCACAACCGCGACCGCGACCGCGAACTGCCACCACATCTGAGTCCTGGGACTGGTCGCCTGCACCTGGAGATGCCTGCTGCTCTCGAAATTCCGAACTTCGCCCCCAACGAGCGCGAAGCGACGTCCAGAAACGCAGAAAAAGGAATGTCTCTGTTGCGCGAGAGTCCCAGTGTCGACGTACTTTCGGAGGATGTGCCAGCCACGGAGAAGGCGGAGAAGTCGAGCAGGCGGAAGAAATATATTGCTTCCTCAGTGAGCATGGCGCAGGACCAAGTGGAGGCGGGTGTGGAAGCGGTTCCGGACCAAGTCGAAGTGTCCCAGTCCAAGGACGAGACAGAGGCTTCGCAGCTTCACTTCCATCGTCGATTCCGCACTCGCTCTCTGGCGGAACGTCACGAACGCAAAGATTCGTTCGCGACGGTGGCTCCGTTACGTGGTGGCCGAGTGTTTCAGCAACGTCTTCGAGCTCGCAGTTATCTCCGCAGCCTTGTAACTCCAGAGGCAAACCTGTCGGACGACGAACTAGACGAGAATGGCCCACTCGATTTCTCTGCTCTCGACGTTACCGGAATGATACAGCACCTCGAGGGTCTGCCTGCGGATATGATACCCAAGACGTACAAGTCACACGGCCTGCGTGCGACTCTCCTCTGTCTACTCTCCATAACAGACTCGCCGACGGAGGCCTGGGATGCCTATCATCTTCTTACTCTTCTTCCGCACCGACACGGAGTTCCCATCGAACATCTACATCGACTCCCGCGTCTACTTGCGAGTCAACGGCCTCGTACTCGACGGGTCTTCCTACGCATACTCTCAGTGCTACAGGCGATCCACACCGCAGGATGCACTGTCAAGAAGTGGCAGTGGAACCTCCTCCTCGATGCTGCAGGCAAAGGCACGCGAAAGGTCCACCTGGAAGATGTCCGCACAGCGCTAGATGTGCTCGACGATATGCAGGGAGGTCGAGCGCCAGGAGCGACGTTCCTCTCTACCGGACGCGCCGAGCGTGTAGACAACCGCACTTTCTCTCTCGACGAACACGAAGAGTTGGAGGGTCCCGAGGACGCAGAATCGTTCTACGCTGCTCGGGAGGCGGACGACGCGCGCGATGCTGACCCCGAGCGAGAACCGGACACCTACACCTACACCTCGCTTCTCGCTCTTGCCGCTCGTTCTCGCGACAGCCGTGCACTACGGCGGACCTCTGCCTTACACGCCTCAACACCACGCAATCATATTACGCACATCGTACTGCTTTGTTTATTCGCTGAACGCCGCGATTGGGCTGCTGTGCGCGGAGCCCTGCGCCGAGTTGGCCCGCTTGACCAGAAGGCGTTCGGCGTAGTGTTGTGGGCTTTCGCGAGTGCTGGGCGGGCTGATGTCGCGGGGCGTATGTATGCTGTAAGCAAGGAGAGCGGGGAGAAGAGGGAGCGGCTGGACCAGGAGCTGTTAGATGTCGACGAGATAGAGGTGGCGAGGTCTGTGCGACCGGATACTGCGGTGTATCATGCACTCATACAGGCTTACGCGTATCATGGAGATCTCGCGCGCTGCTTGCGGGTGTTTCAAGACATGCTCCTCGCCGGCGCTCATGCATCCAATGCGGCATCTACGTCTCTCTCTGCCTCGAAGACAAAGGAAGCCGCACGGGCCATGGAGCCGACCATGGACGCTTACCGCTCCATCTTCCTCGGGTTCTACCGTCACGGCACAGCGTCAACCTCTTCGGACGCCGTTTGGACGCTGCAGCGATTGTTGCCCGTTTTCCATCGCTTTCTCGATCTCCCAAAGACTACGAAACCAAAGCGCACGCTGATCTTCTGGATTCTGTCGGCGCTGTGGCGGACCAGTGAGCGGGATGCTGCCATTGTGTTGGACGCGGTCGACAAACTGCAGGAGAGGTTCGGTGGGAAGGGCAGGTGGACAGGCCGGCTAGAGAGGATGCGGATTATGGTGGAGAATGTCGCTCAGGCTGGGGAGAAGGTTGGGAGAAGGGAGAGGGAGGAGGAGGATAGTAGTACACGCCAATAATATTCATGCTTCAGCTATACATATCGCATTCTCATTGAGTCTCAAACACGTCTAAGGACGATCATTCTCGATCCTATAGACTCAGAAATGCTTTATACGAATGAGCCAGTTGGACGATGCTTAATAATAAGCGATAGATGCAGGACCGATCTGCGCAGTGGCAGAGCTGTTGCATACTACTTACATATCAGCCTAGCGTGCCAGTACATAACGATATGCTATCGAACCCGGATGAGTGCCGGGCGCGTGCTGTATACATATCCTGACCCTTTTTAACTGCAAGTGAGGCCTTTCGCCTACACGCGCGTTTGTGCACAACGGCCGGGCCGGGCCGAGAAGCCTGCGCGACATCACCGCGGTACCAGAGCCTTCATCACGGCTTTCCCCAAACGCTCACCTCGAGCGACGGACACTCGTACCTCTTCAGTCCGCCTATCCCGTCGACCGCTTCTTGAAGAATGTCTGATCGGGCCTCTACTATAGCAGGCCCGTTGGCACCAGCATCCATGGCGAGACTTCCTCCGGAACTTCTGGCAAATATATTCAAAATGCTCGGTCCTCATCCCATCCCAAGCTGGCCGCGTGAGACGTCACTTGGTGAACCTTGCACACTATCACACGTATGCTCGGATTGGCGCGCCATCGCCTTGAGCCTCAAAACACTGTGGACGGGTATCCCGATTAAAAACGAGTTCTGGGCAGGCCTGTCCCTCGAACGCTCTCGACCTCTTCCGATATTAGTTTTTGTGACGCTCGACCCACAAAATGTGGATACAGAGGAGAACGAGGAGGTGTTGATATACGAAATGCATGATGGACTGCAGAAGGCGCTTTCTGAGCCGCACCGCATACGTACTCTAAAAGTGGAGCTGGAGACCAATGACTTTGGTCCGATGGGCACCTGGCTCGCGGACAAACTATTACTCTTTCTTGAGGCTATAGAAGTACCTCTACTTGAGTACCTGGATGTCAATCTGTCGTTTCACTCCATGAGACGGGACTATACGACCTTCCTGGGCCATCTTCCACCGCCGAATTTGTGTTACCTATCCCTTTTCGGCTTGTTCCAGGGGGAACTTCCCTGTCTACATCTTCTCGAAGCGCCTTTAACAACTTTGGACCTCGGGTCTGGATACATGTGGGATTCCATACATGATGCCTTCGATGCGTTGTCGCGCCTACCTACCCTAGAGGTGCTAGCTATAAGGCGTGATCGAGATGACATGGCCGTGATAGGCGCAATACCACCTGACGATATACTCGATGAAAATATCGAGCCGCATTCCATCTCTCTCCCCAATCTGAAGAAACTTCAAGTTTACGAACCACTAGAACTTGTCGTGTGCCTCATGAGAAGCCTCGCTTTCCCGACCTCTGCCCTCATCGATCTACACGACGCCAATGACGAAACTGGCAGGCCCCCCAGCGCACCCGTACGCGAGTGCGTGCAGATCCTCATAGCCGCGTTGAACGCGCATTACGCACCCATGCTCTCGGAGGAGCGCCCTTTTCGGAGCCTGTTCCTGTGCTCGAGGGCGATGAAAAGGAGGGAGTACACTCAACGGTTGCAGATAGTCGCAGACTACGCAACACAAGACCGGGAGTCTCTGGCGCCGCGAACACTTTTGATCACCGATCGTATCAACAGTGATGTGCACGGCTTCCATCGATTCCGGGACCGCCCATTGAGTATAAGCCTGTCCAACGACAGCAGCTTCGGGGCCCTCGAACTGGTCGAGGTCTTCACTAGTCTCCCTGTCTTTCGAGAGGCGCACGCTCTCGTCTTTAATGAAGATACATTTCTATCGCTTTCCGAGTCCTTCTCTAGGACGAACACACTCCAGTGGTCAAAAACCTTGCGCCACCTCCAGAGCATACAAGTCGCCCACTTATGCGGCCCCGTCGCTGTTCATCAATGCGAGGCGCTCATCGATGTTGTCGACCACCGTGACACCCCTTTGCTCGCTGCGCCAAACCTCATCATCGAGGACGTATCGTTCCTTCCAGAGCCCTTGCCGTATTACCGGGACTCGAGACCATCGCACATGACATTGGACACATTCGTCCTCGCGTTGCAGCGCTGCAGAGACCCAAATAGACTCGGGCCAAATGCGCGGCGTCTTACCCACGTTAAACTTGTTCACTGCGATATCGACAAGGAACATGTATCCCGATTGCGAGGCGAATTTGGCGACGAGTTTGTTTCGTGGGGTGGTCGGACAAGAGGGTCAGGTCGTTCCAGACAGCATGCAAGGATGGGACCTATGCTTTCAGACTCGGAGTAGGAATATTAACTCTGCAGTTAAACCTATGTGCTCTGTCGTGTAACAACTACGGGTCTGTTGGCGCCTGATTTATCCGCATACTGTTACCAGGTGATACAGGTACACGTGCACTCGTTCAGCCGCGCCGCACGTCGAAAAGCCTCTCGGAGCACATTGGTTCCCATGAATCCCGTCGATGTGCACAGTTCTGCATGCAATTAGGAAAACCCTGTCATTAAGCAGAAGTGAAGGTGCCGAACATCCGTTATTCGTGTGTGTAAATGTCAGGGACCTCGGAAACGTGCAGTGAAGTGCATGCTACTTATTGAAGTTCGGACTAGGCCATCCACATTCAGCGCGATCGGAGCTACGTATATGCGTCCCAAGTTGCCGTATCAGTACAATGGACTGCTTCTGGCTATCCTGCGCCTCAGGAAGATATCTTTGGTCGACCGACTCGGATCGTCCGTCCATCTCTCGGAGCGCGTCAAAAGTCCCAAAAGGAGTGGCGCTGCGATCGAGACTCGCACACTGGTCGTTGCGCCGGGATCCGTCTCGCGGGAAAAGAACGCGGGCTCGATAGACAAGGAGGCTGGGAGAGCTGCTGCGCGCGCGAAGCTCCATATAGATACGCCGCTCGAGCTTCTGGCAGTGCCTGGTGTACAAAGAAGTTCGAGGGCTCCAGCCCAGAAGCGGGGACTTCTCGGTGACCTCGGAAAAGCTTGCGAAGTCGAGTCTATGACTGGCTGGCATCTAGCCTGGATCCAGCGCTCGGTATCGTACCTCGCAGAGCCGTGAAACATGCAGGAGGGTGATTCACATATCATGGCGTTCAGATCAATGTTGATTGGCGCACACGGTAGGTATGTCGGGAGAGCCCGGGTCAATGTGGCCTCAGTTACTACAATGATTCAATGTCACCCAACGCCGGTCTCGTCGCCTGCTTACAGCAAGGCGATGCTTATGCACATGTCGTACGGTGTACGCAGAGTCTCCACGCACTCACTTTACCCGTATATGCAGGTGATGATGATGCACTGCACTGATCAGGCTACGGATGTCTCTTTGCTTCACTCCGAGCTTGTGCTCTATGCGAACACGGCGTGTGCTGACGCTGCGACATGGGAGTTTAACGTTTAACGTCTATTGCTGAATCAACCCTACACTGGTAAGTACCGTGCAACCGGTGACTAAAGCGAGCACGGGGCAATCTGCCGGCAAGCTATACGCGAAAGGAAATGAAAACTGCATGCTAGACAACTGTGTCGCAGTCAGCCGTAAAGCTCATGACCCCGGTGAATAAGACCGTACATACCGGCAACTTGTTTCACTGTGCACGCACACCACACGCGGAACTCCGTACCGCAGACCCCTCGCATTCACTGAGCCAAGAGTAAACCATGTAAGAGTGCCAGAAGAACTCGCCTTGCTAAGCCCCGGACGTCCCATCTGACAGCATCCGGACGTCGAGTACGTCAATCATGTGTTTGGCTGGCCAGCCAAGGAATACCTCGAAGATTATTTTGACCTCCCGCCGGCTACAAATCGGATTAGCTGTCTCAGTTGCTATAATATGCGTCAGCCAGATGTACGAACTCATTGAGACGGGGCACCTCCAGATCTCAGCTCGACTTGGTTCCTAAGAGGCCGGAAGGGCTCGCACAACGCTCTCGCGATGTACGAGACCGGATAGGATCTGGCAGACCCGTGCGTCAGCGCCAGTGCAGGCTATAGGTTGCACGGCTTACCCAGCTACTTTGCACGCGTCGACGGAGGTCCGTAACTTCACCGCGTCGACGGAAGTCCGTAACTTCACCGCGGCCTCGGAAGGCGGAACCGTAACGCGCTATTGGTATCCGGAGTGAACTCTGCTTCCGTATAGGCAAATGCTGACGCTCCGTGTCTCGGATCGGCTTGTAGATCTTAGACTTCAACGTCCACATAACGAGGGTGTGCGATAGAGATGGGGAAGCGGATGACTGTGTGGGTACAATCCACATATAGCGACTGCGACGACATTGGCTGCTCATGCCCGTGAGCACATATACAAGGCTCGATAGAATGGGCATATCGGAACACATAGCGGCGGCCGCGTACTAGTGCACTATCGTCGGCACTGTCAACATAACCTCGCACAGCTCCTGCGCGTCAGACGGGAGCAGAGTGTAGTGGTGCGCAATCAACGAGGTTCTCGGCACGGCGATCGCGAGGGGACGGACTTGTATTTGCGGAGCTGAACGGCAGCTGGGCTAAATACTAGCCTAAATTGGGGGTGAGTTGGGGCGTGGCACGTGTGCAGCCTAGCTGTGGCACCGTATTCCGATTCTGCCCGTGTACTAAGCCCAATACAAGCTGCTACACCTCGAGCATCCATGGATTATGCGTCTTAGAGCCGACGAGCGATGAGAATCAGAGGTTGAAAGGGTGTAACGCACTTAAATGCAACACCGTAGATGTTTGAGCGGAGTATAACAGGACCTTGGACAGACAAAGGGAAATTGAGCACGCGCACGCAGCAAGCATAATATAGACATGACATACTGAGCGCGTCAAAAATCCTAATCTCCGCGTAGTACGGAGAGTGTGGCGTATCAATTCATGTTGCCGCTGTCGTTGCCCCATTGAATGGCCCATTCAATCGCTGTGCGGGGGATAAGCGAAGAGTGAATTGAACTCGAACGTTAACGAGGAAGAAAGTTTGTTGGACGCGATAAACGAAGCTGCGCCACCAACGAAGTCTTCTCTGTTTAATCAGTACATGCCGCTCTGGCAGCGGTGATGATCAACCATCGAACAAGACCGCCGCCGAACCATCCCTCCGCGCACAACGACGACGACAACGTCAACGCGCCCGCGTCGCCCGGAATACGGACACTGCGCTCCGGGTATTCAGAATGTCGGCGCGCGGCAGGGGTAATGCAGCACGATCGCATATGGTAAAGGCGCGCTAGCGCTGTGGTGCCTTGTGGGCGACGAATACGACAAGGTCCACGAGAGGTCCACGATCAGTTCGCCAACTCCGACCTATCGCGCTAGCGCCGCGATCACAACCTGCTCTCGATCCTGGGCTGAATCGCGTCGAGGGCTCAACGTTGAAGAGCTGACCTAGAGGCTGGATACTGTGCAGATCAAAGAGATATCTTGTTGGCCACGGGTAACAAGGCGTTCGTGCACGGTGGGCGGGGTTGTAACCGAGGTGACCTAGCATGAGTACGAGGCGCGCTTATGATACGTGATCTGCGCTCGGAGGTGCATGAGGCGCAAGACCGGGCAGAGTGGCGACAAATGTGTCTGCGCTGCGCCGCTAGACGCGCTGCGCGCGACGCGTCGTGTGGGCGCGCGTCGCCCCGATTCTCGAGTTCGAGCGCACACGTCTGTGCTCGACGTGAAGGACAACTTGCCTGAGGTATTTAGTTGAAGCTCAGAGGTTGTGCTGAAAGGCATGAAATTGCAAGCGTACATCTGCAAATGCTAGTGCGTGTTGCACGATGTACGAGCGCGCGGCCCTGCACGGTCATAAGCATAGGTCATCCCCGAGAAGACACGAGATGAGATTGAATGTCAAGATGGCCGAGCTGTGTGTTGCGCCCGGCGACGAAGACGTATGCGGTTGCCCGCCAAGGCGCGTGCATCTCATCTCCGGCCGGAAAACCAGTCCCGCTGGACGACGCGATAGCCACAGCGACGTTGGGCGACCCCGATGATAGTCGGGCGCTGCGACCAAGCGCAAAGGCCATGAGGCGAGTACAGGCGAAGGCTGTACGGCGCAGATCTGTGACGCCGAAGTAGACGCAACTCTAACTTCGGGAATTTTGCTTGAACTAAGAGACTGTGCAGCGCTTGCCATGCATATGCATTGGGCATGGATCAAGGATTAGAGCAAGCGCTGGCTGCGAGTGGCGAAGCGAGATCCCGAACCGCAGAGGCGCACATAGGCGCATACAGGCGCATTCTTCAAACTCGAGTTTCCATTCAAAGCTTCCATCGTACGGCGATTTCAGGCGATAAGCGGCATGGAGACCCAACCAGGACCGTAGTCGTTCATAGACCTGTATATGTACGGACTGGAAGGTACTCGGCACTCGGGATCTTGGTGGCGCGGTCGATCAAGTGCTAGCCTGAAGAGGCAGCACGATTGGGCACGCATGATGGAATGAGGCAGCGCGTGAGCCGGAGCGGGCGCCGGGCACGTACAGTCATAGAGACTGGTGCGAATATATGGGGGCACAGCATGGAGCAGCGGGCTTGTCGTTTCCGAACAAGAACAGGTTTGTTTTGCCAGGCAAAGTTTATACTGGGCGGAGCATCGGGGACAAGGACTTGCACAGGAGTCAAGGGGAAGGGCCGAAGAAGAAGAAAGCAAAAAACGAATTGGGAATGGGAGACGAGATCGGGCGGCGACGGTTCCTGGGCGATCGTGTCGGATGCGGATTTGGAGGGTAGAGATTTGATGGCGCGGGGCACCCGGCGGTTGGGGAGTGCTCTGGCCACAACGCGGCAGCGGCGTGCGCGCTTAGCTATAGAAAGATACGGATGAGCGGTAAGTAAACGAAGAGGATGATTTGAGGGGTGGGGAGCAAAGAGAAGGAAGCGGGAGAGAGATGTTCCTGGAGGGTCAGGAGGCGGGCGAGAAGAAGGCCTGCCTGTTGCGGCATAATCACCAAGGCGACTAATTATTATGCGGCGATGCTTTTGTGCACGGAAAGAGGCATGCTTGGGCGCGCAGAGTCTGAAGGGCGGGTAACTGTAGAGCAGATATGAAGCGTACATGATTCGAAACACTGAGCAACGTGGAAGGAAGGGGGGAGGGGGTGTGGCGAGACTGCTGAAACGGCGCGCGTTGTGCGAACCGGTTTTTCGGTTTATTGGGTAAATTCGTTGGCGGGAGATATTAAACTGAGAGAGCCATCAGTTCGCGGCACCCTCCCTTCCCGCCCGTCTCTTTCCTCCGCTCCTCCTCCTCCTCTCTCCCTCTCTCTTCTCCGCCATGGCCCAAGATACTCCCCAGGCCTCGTCGTCGCACATGATGAAGACGACAAAGCGTGGTCGCCCATTCTTAAAAGTATGATTATAATACGCAATATAATGCTTACTCGTCCGCTGACGGTGCACGCCTGCAGGACACGCTCGATCTGTTTGCGACCTTGATCGTCTCTCTGCAGCTCACAACACACAAGCAATTCTTCCGTACATTTCCTAATTCGTTTACAACGTGCGTGTCTTAGCGGATATGTGTGGATATGAGCGCTGACCCGTGCGATAGCGACGAGGCGGCGTTGAACCTTGCGAGCCTCAAGTTCTCGCAGTCGAACCGCGGGCCGGATCCTCGAGACCCCTCGCGGGTGATCACCACGACGACGACGACGACGTTCTCGATGACGAGGGACATGGCCAAGGCGATGAGCCAGCATTTCATGGACGCGCGGCTGATCGAGAATGCGGCGGATCCGTCGTCGAATTTGTTCAAGGACCGGGGCGTGTACGTGCTCACGCCCAAGGGCCTCCACGTCCTCGAGCGCTTCATCACCCGCAACGGCATCAACGGCGACCACCTCTCGCACGTGTTCGCGACCCAGCCCATCTGCATGAAGCTCCTCCACCTCGAGCGCCGCTCCATCGACGACGAGATCATCGTCTCCCAGTCGGTCATCACCGCCCTCTTCCGCCGCTTCGTCGGCCGAAGCGCAAACTACCCGCCAGACAACGTCGACTCGCTCGGCTCGGAGCGCGCCTATCACGAGCGTTCAAAGGGAATCCAGCTCCAGGAATCAACAGAACGCTCCACAGGAAAGCCCTCTGCGCACCACCGCCACTGCTTCATGGCCTTGGCTGCGCTCGAGTGGCTCTGCGACTTTACCAGCGTCGTCGGAAGGGAAGAGGGCGCAGAGATGGCCGCCCAGTTTGTCCGCTTCGGTCTCATCACCCTCGTCTCGGATAAGCGCAAGAACAACGATTCGGCCATCATCTTCACCGTCCGCGGGTCCGTACCGAACGGAAACTCGCCCGTACAGGTGTGTATTCGTTCGCCCGCACTATGTCCACGAAATGATGCTAATTCAAATTGCAGCAAACGGGAGAGTTCCGTTGCACCGCCAAGGCGATCTACAAGATCACGGACGAGGGCATTCGCGTCGCGCGCTGGAACAGCAGTGGCTCCGCTCGCGAGTCCCCGCATGCGTCGACCACGAACCTTACCGAGCGATCGTCGGTTGATGACAAGGACAAGTCGGGCGAGGCTAAGATCCACCGCCGCATCTCGCTTGCCGAGAAGATGAACGCCCAGGAGCCTAAACACGCGAAGGAGTCGAACACCGAGCGCTTACGCTTCATCATCGACCAGCCGCAGCTCCGCCAGCTGTTCCGCGACTTCCTCCGCGACAACTTTTGCGAGGAGAACCTGAGCTTCTGGGTCGAGGTCGAGGACTTCAAGCGCAAGTTCAACATCACCTCGAGCGCCAGCTCCGCTCTTCAACCGCCGCCCGTACGTCCGGCAGGCGGGAAGAGCACGCCGGGTCAGGTAGCGATGGAGCAGCACCACGAGGCGCTCATCCAGCAGGCGTTCGAGATCTACAGGACCTATCTCGCGCCCAGCTCCCCGTCTGAGCTCAACATCGACCACGGCCTCCGCAATGAGCTCTCCGCTTACCTGTCCGAGGTCATGCAGAGCCTCACTGGCACGCCGTTCCAGGGTCGTCTCGAGGCGGAGCAGCTCAGCAGCTTCAACGCGACGCAGCTCCAGATGATGATCAAGCTGTACGAACGTATTCAGATGCACGTCTTCCGCCTCATGGCGACGGACTCGGTACCGAAGGTTCGTTCTCTTTGCTTCGTTCTCTAGAATCGAATGACATGCTCACGGGCTTTCCTTCAGTTCACGAAGACGCCACAATTCGTGGAGCTGCGCAAGAACAACGATGAGTACGACTTCTTGGACAGCGACGTTCACTACCTGTCAAACTCCGGCCCGTCGGTTCCGCCCGGGCTTGCGCAAGACGCGGAGGAGATCGGCGGCGCGTATGTCACCGTCAGCCAACAGGCGTCGAATGCGAACGCGCGCGCAAGACAACACGAAGCACATCACCAGCAGGCCGTGCCGCGGTGGGATAGCCGGTAGAGCTAGTGCCGCCCGTCTGTCTGCTTTCTCGTGCTTCCCAGTGCTTTTTTCGGCCTCCTTGTCGCTGTTCATCTCGCCGCGCTCGTCCTTTGCCCTTCGCTGTCGTCCTGGGAGGTTTCTCGTCGCTTGTTGTTTTCACGTACATATGCTGCTCCATTTCGCTGCCCCGTTCGTGCGCTCGGCTCGTCGTCCCCGGGTCCCTCATATTCTTTTTGCATCGCTTCCTACCCACGCCCGCATTCACGCAGTGTACCCCATCCCACACTTGCCACATCCAACCCAAGCCAACAGTCACAAGAGATCTCTGTGTTTTTCCTGTCTCAACCCCGCGTTCGACCGGATCCAGCGTATGTACCATCTATGAACCCTAGCCCCCTCAAGTCCGAATCTACCTTACACTACTCCCTTATTACCACTCGTATTTGCCTCTGCGATACTTGGGATTCCGTACGGGTACGAGCGACGTATTTTCCAGACCTAATACCTCATTTTATCTCCTCTACTCCCGCTTCAAGACTTGCTAAAGCTTTTCTATTCGTCTCTCTCTCAAGTATACTCCTCCTTTTCGTCGTGTCGCCTTCTGCCCTACTACAATCTCGGATCCCAACGTACCTCGCACATCACCCACCGCTTCATCCTCCTCTCCTCTCTGCTCTCTATCCCCTCTCGTTTCCTTTCCATCTACTTATCTAACAATATCGAGGAACTCGGCTAGCGTACTTTCTCGTACACTGACGACCTAACGCACGCACGTACTACACATGTTCGGGCAATGCAATCATCTTCAGCTGTACTCGGCGGCGACGCTTGACTGGACTTCCGTGTTGATCTGGTGCGTAGCTGACTGTGTATGCCGTTGTGCATGTCTGCGCCTATAGCCCTGCAGCTTCTCGATCTAACCCGAGTTGTATTTCCACCCGTGCGCGTCTGCGCTTGCAGTACTATCTTCTATCTGCCGGCTGACGATAGGCTCATACGGTCATTTCTTCGCAGGCACTCTAGATAGTCGCGCCTGACCCTGCATACCCAGTCTTCTTCCCGGTCCAGTATTATTGCGCTGCAGGCTTCGCGTTACGAGTATGAGAACTTCGGACGGCGGATGCGGCCGCCTGCAGTACGCTTGCTATTGTCATCTGTTCGACACGCCTTGTGCTTCTCTTGTTAGAAGCCCGAAGAGTTTGACCAAAGAGACGCTGCTTCTTTCCTAAGCCTTGCTTCTTTTCTACAATCGCAGGCCTAATTTTGCGGGGATCACTCGGCAGCAAGATGCTGCCGCATGCTTTCGAGATATGAAATTGATTCTGCCGCCGGTATAATCGCCGTGCGCAGCGTCGTTGACGTCGCGAGGGCTTCGTACTTACTTGGGTTGATGCCCAGCTATACACCGGCGGCCCTTAGCCGTACACTCTAATTTACTAAAGATTTGCTAGACCTATACCAGCGACGCGCTTCGCGACCACTCACAGATCCGCAACAACCCAAATCGGATTCCGGTGCATGGCCGGCTCAAGGACTGTAGTACTAGTGGCATGTTCCGCCTGGTAGTACGTCCAGGTATCGATATTACTGCATGTGCCATTGTACGTTGCCATCCGTTTCTACTGCCGTAGCTGCGACTGACGAGCCATCTCTCCATCGACATCTCTACTAGGCAGCCTGGCAGTTGAACAAGCCCAGACCAGATCCAGGCGCTGTCGAATATCGCTGGACCCCGGACCACCCGAGCCCCCTCATCTCGAGCACACTGCGTTGGCACTGCGCACGATGGTAGTGGTCGCGTATGTACTGCATACGTATATTGCAGATCTTGAACTCGGTGCACGCACAACAGTCGGAGTATGAAATGGTTGATGATGAAGGCGTCGCGGAGCTAGCGTGCGTGATGAGGATAGGACCTGGGATGTGGTCGTCGCGAGGGAGAGAGCGGAGGGACGGTGAGCATGAAGGTTGCGACGGAGATGTGCGGTAAGGGGGTGGCGTCGCGGCCAACAGTGCACAGGTCGCTCAATTGAGGGACAGGGACGAGCACGTCAATTACGAGTAGCATGGTATGTCGTGCGAACATGCGACTTATTGTATACGTGATATTCTGGCGAACAAGGGCGACGGCGAGGTGGACGAAGGGCGTCAAGGTGGCTACGCGTGGGATGCTTTGTCGTTGTGTCGTGTGCACGCGGGGTGGCGGGCGAGCGGAGATGTGGAGACATGGGTAAGTACAGCTCACAGGGCTGCCGTCACGGTATTTGGCTGTATAAACCAAGTCTCTCAGCTCAGCAATGAACTCGAGACAGAGTTGACGCGCTATTATTGAACGGGCGTCTAGTAACAACAAGCCATCGAGAAGCAGTGACAGCAAACAAGCTGTCCAAGAACCATATTCGTCACCTTCGAATACAGGTCTGCAATGCAATTGCTATGCATGGGATCGCCACACGTATTGAACTCCCAGGGATTTGCGCCCATGCTGACGTCCAAGGCGCACGTACTTTCTGATACAGCGCCTATTCGTCGTACCTCACAGACTGCGCGTCCTGAACGTTAACACAGACCGTCATGCTGGCCGCACAGTACCGGATGTGGCGAATGCGCGGGTGCGACCGTCAATCCCCAAAGTTGATACGCACGAGAGCGGCGGAGGCGCGCGCCGCGGGGTACTAGTTTGTCTACCGAGCGAGTCTGCGTGGTTATGACGACGTACAGTGTGCCCATTACACCTCGGTGGTCAGTAAACTAGTTTACTCGTTTAGAAACTGCCAGTGGCTGTGAAGGCGTGTCTTGACGTCCGTCAAGATCAATGACAATGATATTATGTGTAAGTGCCCGACAAAAATCCCAGTTCAAAGTCGATCATCCCCTCATCCGAGTCACAGTTCGGTTCACCATTTCAAAGCTCCTGCACATACTCTGAGATACGCCCCGAAAGAAACGCAGCGCCCCTGCTATTCTGATCGTAACCCCGCGAATCGAAGATCTTGTCGACAAGCCCTTCAGCACGACGCAGATACTCTCGGTCCCGCGCCTTAATCCTCAAGAGGTCCTCGCCCTTGAAATTGGGGAACGCTTCGCTCTCGGACAACGTGAGATAACGAATAGGGTGCCCTGCACGCTTGCGCTCCTTCAAGATTGCGAGAACCTTTGACCATGCCTCATGAAGACCGCCAAATGACAGTTTGTAGGAGCCTGTCAGATCCTGTACGATGAGATGCTGCACTGCCGGCAGTGGAAGATCAGTCTCGTTTGCGCTGTCTTCGTCCTCGTCCTCGTCCTCGCCGTCGTCATCCTCGTTCTTGTTCACTAGATCCCCGCCCTCCACCTCCTCGGCATCTTCACCACCACGGAGGGCAAGAATATGGCGCCGTTCACGGTCAGAGTTGAGCATGACGGTTGAAACGCTGGTGAACGGCGCGAGACTCTCGCGAACTTCATTCGCCCCGACCTCGACGTACTCATCGGTACCGATCTCTCCAAGATCCAGAAAGTGAATAGCATCGATGTTGATGCGCGGTACGAGGCTGTCGAGAACATTGAGAGAACTGGCCCATTCACAGAACGGGTCCATGGGCGCGTCAAGCCTGAACTCCGGTTCGCCATCGTCGTCGTAGTGAGCTCGGGTGGAAGTGGACGCTCGGAGCCGAACGTGGATGTGCGTTCCGCCGTCGTCTTGCTCCTCGTATACGAGTAGTGTGTCGTACGCAGGGGAGCGCAAGAATCCCTCGTAGGCTGCAAACGCGGCTGCAAGCTCTACGCCGAGGTCACAGCCGTCGCCGACGTCCGCCGTAGGTGTGTCATCCTCGAAGCAATATATGCTGTGGGTGTTGCTTTGATCTTCGAAACGCAGGGGCCGCGGTTTCGGCAGCTCGATCCGTATGAGAGACTCGCACATAGTACGTGTCTAGGTTCAACACGGGACAAGACGTCTAACCATTGCCAGTCAGATTAAGTAGGACCATTGAACGGCGGCCACTTCTCGTCGCGGCGCGCCGACTGCACAGCACGTAGAAGCAACTCATTTGACTGACTCAAACTCGAGTTTGTGCGGCCCTCCGCGAGCGAGACCTGTACGGAGCTCACGAGAGTCAGCGACAAGCGACAAATCACCACGGTGATGCAGCCTCGGGCAATTCCGGCAGCCTCGACGTCGCTCGACGCTTGCGTTTCTCCTCTCACCTTCACCTTCATGGGTAACTATTTCTTCATTGGAAAAATGCCAAGCTCTCACTCCCCCGGAGTGTATGTGTGTACTGAGTACTTGTATGCTTTCTACTCGAACGCCTACGACCCGGGACCGACCGCGCGTCGCACGTTCATCTTGAACTCAACACCAACTTCGGCCAACCTGTTGATATGTACCTTAACTGCGAGCAGATCGAGACTTTCGCATATCGTCTTATAGTGCTCTCCGTGATCCTCAGTCGGAGCGTGCTCAAGACTCTCTCAACTATCTCGACTTTGCTGATGCAGCACTTCACGACTGTCAGTGATATGCATGTCTGGACTTGAAGTGACTTCCAACGAAATCCATCCGTAGGGTTAGTCTCCTCGTAACGCTTGAAAACTGCCATCACAATGCTGAGCTCCCTACTTGCAGTGAATGGTATCTATTCGCGTTGCCTATTCATTAGCAGGCTGGCTTTGCTACTTGCTCAATACATTGCAACAGCATTCTCTCACTGCCCGTGGATGGAATCTCCAGGCCGAGAAACATGCTTGCTGTTTGCTTAGAGCATCTGCGATCTGCCGCATGGCAAGCTCCCTGTGCATGTGATTCCACATGTAGACGTTCCCTTTGTCGCAGCTGATGGAAGACCTCTGCTCCTACCACCTCCATCGATTAGCGATGCAGTTTCTTCAACACGCTGCTCAACGCCGTCCATACGTCCCAAAGCTCCCTGCATCTGTGGTAACATCCCTGCGAAAAGAATGCATGGCTACAGCGGATTCTCTGGCACAGAAGGTGCAATTACTCGAGGGTCAGGCTCGCGACGTCGAGGTCGATCTATCGGAAGATGAGATGTCCGCTTTTATAGAGCTGGTGAGTGGTCTCTATCCGCGCCTCAGAATCAGACTGACGGATTTATCCAGAAAGCTCACATACTATCACTCCCCGATCATACTCGCGAGAGCGTCATCCTGGCGTTCTCAGCGAAATACCTCCCGGCTCTCGCCCACGCATTATGCACTTCTTCCATCGATACTCAAAGGAGAGCCGCGACCGCTTATATCAACATCTTCCTCATGCTGGGCACCCCCTTTCCACCCAAGCCATGCAATCCTTATCTACGACGCCTTCTGATGTCCGTTGCCTCTGCCCTGCTAAACGACATCGGGACTGAGAACATCCGAGAGGCTTGTAAACTCGTATATGTTGTCATCGTCCTGGGCGACAAGTCGCGGGGCGACGACGGACGCGCCTGCATCGACCAAGCTCTACGCTCAGAACTCAAGAACAAGCTTGAGCCGTTGAAGCTCGCCAGCGGTCCGATCGTCAGCCGTTCTGACGAAAATCAAGGGTTTCAAATTGGCCATCTCGCAGACACACTGGGCATCATTGACGACGAAAGGATTGCCAGTGCTCCGATGGACTATCTCGCTGTGGTGCGGCGGGGGGCGCTGGAGGTCGGTGTATCCTCAGACGAGAACGCGTGGTGTGAGGTGTGCAGCGCAGATAGTGAGCTCAAGTGCTCGCGTTGCAAAGCTACATGGTACTGTGGAACGACATGCCAATCACGCGCTTGGAAGGAAGAACATAAGTTACGTTGCTTTGACTGTACTTTCTAAGCTACAATCCTTTATGGCTTTGCGTCCACCTGCAAAAAAAGATATCGCCATATATAGAGGGCAAAGGGAACACGCTACCAACGGTAAATATTGGTTCAAGCGTATATATAAGGTGACTGTCGTCACATTGACATTGAGCCGCTCACATTACGATGCACCAGCCACCATCCCGTTGCCCCCGTCCTTCTCTCGCCTGGCGCAACATGTTCTCCTGTTCGGCATGATCAATGCCAGCAAAGGGATCTTCGGCCGGCTCTGCATAATAGCTCCCATGCGCGGCTCTCATGTGGCCATATATGTCTCCGGCATCGAATACGCCCGTACAGTGCCAGCAGACATGCGCGCCGCATCTATCGGTACACGAGCATTTGTCAATGGCATGATAATAGGTTACAGACGAGACGCACCTGCAAGCAATGTGGTTACATCCTGCAGTCTTCTCTACAGGCACCCCGCACTGTGGGCACTTCTTCACGCGCCCACCTTGGCCTGCAATCCATGCTTCGACAAGTCGGTCTTGCTCCGCAGGATTGTTATGTGCGCGGTTCTCCGCGCAGGTTGAACCCTCGTGCACGTCCTCATTACACCCGGGACATACAATGTCGAGACATGCCGGGCATTGGGTAGGCACCGGGCGCGGTCCATTCTGCGGCACAACACGACAGATCTGTCCGCAGTCTGGCGTACGACAGAACCGCAACTCCTGGGGATGTCGCACGATGTATGCGCGAAATGCGGCCTCTAGCAGACGCGAAAAAGAGTATGGCGAAAGATAACGCATAATGGACGGCAGGGCGACTGGTACGCCACACCGGGCCTCGTCGCCTATGCATGAGAGCGGGAAGTTATCTGAGTGCACTGCGCGAACCAGAAAGTGGTGCAGACAAGCCGCGCAATATACGTGCCCGCAGTCAAGGCGCATCGGGAAGCTGACAGTGTCGAAGCAGACCGGGCAGGCATCCTGATTCTCATCCTTTAGAAGCACAGTTATCGAGAGCGAGGCTTGTTCGAGGATGCTGCGAACGATATGTTGGGACTCGTCACTGCCTGGTGCACTGAGCGTCCTATTTGTGAAGTCGAAGCAAATGTTCGGATCGCCCAGGAGCTCGCGGAGCACTGACAGGCCTTGCCTAAGAAGAAATGGCACCGACTTCTGCGGGACGTGTTTCACGACCTTCACAGCTGAAAGACGGGCAAGCTCGTCTGCGACAACCGCGCGCGCACGCACAACCGATTGTGGACTCCCATACAACCTAATCCGACGTTGACTGCGGTGTATGTGCACGAACGCACCGCAGTCAGAAAGGACCCGCTCTACGAATGCGTCGTGGTCTATTCGGGAATTCCAACCGTCTACGGTCTCGCCAGCCGCCAGATGCTCTACTCGAACCTTCGCCGCGCCGACAGCCTTCTCGTTTGTACCAGAGATGCACAGGCAAATAGTCCATTTATCGGCTCCGCTAGTGAATTCCAGATGACAGTGCTCCTTGCTCGAGGGCGGCGCCGAGATTGAGCGGCAAAGCTCAGCCCACAATATGCGCTGAGCCTCGAATTGCTGGGTGGGTACAGTGAGGCTATAAGAGAATGCAGGAGGAAGGATGACACGGAATGATGTATCGTCGGGAAGTCTCCGGGCATTCAGGAAGTTCTGTATGCCTACTGCGTGGTTTCGCGTCCGAAAGGGTGCATTGATAGTTACAATTTCCTCTGCACTGATGTGAGCGTTTCGTGAGCTTTGCCTCACAGACGCAACATCCTCCGCAGAGCAGCCAGAAGTCAGCATAGCCAAGTAAACATAGAGCATAGCGACGTCGCCAGATACGTTTCCGGTTGGCAGAGTGCGAAGCGGCAGGCCTTCTGGCCTAACGAGTGCGTGTACCTCACCGTAACGCACATACCGAGGAAGGTTTCGAATATTCACGAAGGTAGTACCCGAGGGAGTGGTGCAACTAGATGGCGGTGCGTTGGCGACCTCCACCTTGAGACTCCGACCAAAATGTATGGTATCGTTGAGTTGCGCGACTTTGCGAAGAGCATCCGCTCGAGAAACGAAGGATACGGTGTAGGAGGCAGAGTTTGCGGGCCAGGTTATCGTCAGTGCGTCCGCGTCTTTCGTGCAGCCACCAGTCCTCTTCATCGCGTCGTGCAACTCGATATTGAAAGATAGACGGTTGTTTCGAAACTCGATCTCGTCTAGTCCGACGGAGAGAGCTAGCGCCGCCTCGCCATCCATAATCATCCTGACATCTCGGGTGCCGTAAGTAACTTGTTCCGCAAGAGGTGTAACCGCGCCTTCTCGATGCCCTGCTGAGTGAATAGCTCGTAGATTTCGCGCTCCATAGCATCAGCTGGCAGGCCATGTACTCGAATGGCGCAAGATTCAAAGCCAGTAATAAAGCCTTGTATAGCGAGCCCGGCACCAAATGTGACGATGGTCCCGAGAATGACACACTGCGTGGTCATTGTAGCATCAAACCGCGCCTGCTCCTCGAGCCTAGCGGTCTCTTGCTGCTCGAGGATTCGCTGCTGGTTGACATCTGCTAAGAGACGCTCGCGCAGGGCCGCTTCTGTACGCAGACGATCCCTGCGCCTTTGGAGTGCTTCAGCGACTTGCTCGCGCATGTCGCGTTCGGCTTGAAGGCGCATTTGGCGCTCCTGCTCGCGTGCAGCGGCTTCACCGCGCGCCTGGCGCTCCTGCTCGCACGCATCGCGTTCTTCCTGAGTTCGCACGGCAGCCTCGGCTCGTTCACGAGTCGCAGCATCTGCTCTCCCGCGCAGCAAGCTCGCCCAGCCGATACGGGTATCCGCAGTGGTAGTTCCTGGGGCGGACACGGCGGGGACTCGCTCTGGTAGTATACCAACGCCATTACGCAATGGCAGCGAAGACTCCAGGTTCAGTGCGCGGTGATCCGGACGTTGCACCTGATGTTCTTAGACACCATACGAACGGATCATTGTATCATTCAACCTACCGCCTGGATCGTGATTATACCAGCAATTGTCTCCTCTGGTGCATGATCCCCTCCTCCAGGCGAAGCAGGGTTTCGCCTTGCGCTTCTTCCACATGTCTTCAGGAACGCTCGCGCGTGTATCAATGGCCGGCCCATCCGACCTGTTAGGAACGGGAACTTGAAGGTTTGCATTCCCGTCCGCATTTGAGATTTCCCCGGAGACGTCCCTGCGCGAGCTACATCCAGAATCAGCATAAGCCATAGGTTTCGCTGAAATAAACGTACCTGTTGCTGAAGGGACGGATCGTGGATATAAGTGCATGAGTCGCCGTTTCGGCAACGGCCTTGAGCGTAGAAGCGACAATGCTTTGGTCTGTAACCTCGTGGCTTGCGCGGCATCTCGTAGATATTCACTGGCAGACGTGGCGACTCGATGAGGGACGCTGCCAAGTCACCTCCAGCGCAATTAAGATGATGGTCAGAAGAGATACGCATCGACATAGAGTGCCCTTCGCGCCTATCGATACGAGAATACCTGTACTTCTTAAACGCGATAGGCACGTGTTGTAGGGCGATGGAACTTCCGACAGCAAGACGCATCAGGCAAGAGGGTGCATATCGAGCCACCTTCAATTCATAAAACGCGTGCGATATAACAACGGTGGGCGCAGACATCAGCGTTGAGCGCGAGCGTTAAATTTGAACGTTGAACGTTGACAGAATTTCATGGAGTTGCCAGAGCTCCAGTGACAGCACGTGCTTTTTCTCACGTTATCTGATCCGCGGCGTACTATCCGATCAACGTGTGGCACTCGAGAGTACCCCGCTCCACCATCATTGTAAAATGTACCCTGCCTGGTGGTTGCCATCCTACATGTAAATACACAGCGCTACCTAAACGTGTCATCGAACCACTACTACTACGCCCAGGATAGTGTCCATCTGCTTCTCTTTCCTACAAGTACTGCGGTGCTATCGTATACCTCGCCGCAATGCCCGCTCGTCCTCCTGGTACGAGGGAAGAACCCTTCATAAAGCGCGAAGAGGCCGTTATACTGGCTGAAGGCCTAGCCTCAAAAGCTCGCTTGTACGAGCCTCTACCTGCCGACACAGATCTCTCGGCCGCAGAGGACGAAGCATTCCAGACCCAGGTGAGCCCACCTCGCATCGTCCACGACAACTCCTCTCATACATATATCATCTTTACCTTTAGGTCAATGATATCGCTGCCTTTCCTCTGAGCACACGAGCGGTCATCTACCTCGCCTTTTCCGCCAAACATCTGCAAGCTCTTAGTACGACGCTGCACGTCCTGAATCGCTCAACTCAGCCGCTCGCGCACTCCTCCTGCGTCCTCCTTCTCAGCTTCTTGCCCGCCATCGATCGTGGCAACCCGTACCTGCGAAACTTCCTAACGAGTGAAGCCGCGCGTGGGCTCGGGACACTCGTCGCGCGCGCATGGTGCGATGGGCTCGCTCCAAATAAGGTACACCCGCTGGGTCCCGGCAGCCTCAGTACATTCCTCATCGACGCGCTCTTCTGGTCGCCGCCTGCGTGGGGCGACGATGGCGCCGCGAGCATCGACGCGGCCGAGCGCGCGCGCATGGTCGAGAAGCTCTCCGCGCTGATCGCAGAGCTACCCGCGGAAATACCAGGTGGGATGAAGCCAGGCAAAGGCGCCCCACCCCCGGAGCGCTTCATATGGCTGGATACCAAGCGACTGGAGGGTATCATGCGAGGAATCGAGCATGTACCGGGGTTCATTACGTCGACGCAGGAGCATCTCCGGATGAAGGCGATGGACCAGGACGAGATGTGTGCTGTGTGCATGGAGGGCGAGGATGATGGCAAGGAAGTGACGCGCTGCTCGCGGTGCAAGCATGCTGTATATTGCAGCGCGGAGTGTCAGAAGAATGATTGGAAGGCGCACAAGCTTCGCTGCTTCACGCCGCCGCCGCAATAGATGAAGTACAAGATGCTTTGATGTCAGGTGTATATACATTATAGTGTACAGCGCATGATCTACGGTAACCAAGACGAGTTAGTGTACTGTGTAGCTGCGTGAGGTGGTACAAGTCCAGGTCTAGATGTTACAAGTTCGACGAGTTCGACTTCAGTTCGTTCGATTCGTCCGGGTCCACCCCGTAAGCCGTCTAAGCGTCCTCCAGCCGCTTCCGCTCGTGTTCTTCTTGTTCAACATCCTCCAGCGCCTATCAGCTTCTTGATCCTTCACGAGAGCGAAAGCGCAAGCCTACGCGAGCTCCTCGAGAATCTCCCCGCCCTGCTCCTTGCGCCACTGAACATACTCTGCCCAGCTCACCGACCATTTACTGCTCTGGTACCTTCTAAGCTTCACCGCGCGTCTAAGCTCCTCGCCAATCCTACCGCTCCATCCCGCCTTGCGAATGGCACTATCGACGGCCGTACGCCGATCCCATCCCTGCTCCTCCGCCACCTCAGGAAGGTACGTCGAACTGTACGGGCGATGCGATGCGCGGTTACGAGTGAGGTTCGAGGCCGAGCTAAGCGGGCTCGGTCCCTCAGACGCAGATGCAGGCGGGAGCGTAGATGGATTCGGGAAAGTGATGTGTATACCGTGAACGCCGACCTGCCAGTCGAGATATCCCTCCGCATCCTCGAAGTTGGTCAGGAGCGAGATGCTGGGTGACATCAGCGATTGCGAGATAAGATCAAGAGATAATGACATACGCGCACTGGAGACTGGGCAGCTCGTCCGCGGTGATCTTGTTGAACCGAGTATCGTTAAAGGCGCTGATCAACGCATACTCGGCCAGCCCGTCGTGCAGCGCATGCGGCTCGAAGCTGCCAATGCACCCGCGTAAGCGGGGCGCGCGCCCGTTGCGTAGTGTGTTCCAGGTCACGAATAGCGGGCTATACGGCCATTCAACTTAGATACACTCGTGATACAACGAGCGCAAGCACACACTACTTGTCGTCCGCGAACTTAGGCTCAATCGGCTCAACATCGGTTAGGGCGCAGTACAGAGCGTCAAATGCATGGAAACAATGCTCAGGTTTGCAAACCTGAACTTCCTCAATAGGAGCCATCGCAGACGGGCGCGACAGGGTAGAGCTCAGGAGGCCGATGATGGTGGTAAGGAGTTAAGCTAAGGCGCTAGTTTGTCAACCGTGGCGTTCGGAAGCGGCACCGCAATCTCCGGCACGGTGAAGTGGGAAAAAATCGAAAGCATGTAGCAAAGCGACTGGCATTGAAGTGTACAACATAGCAGAATGCATGGGATGGGAAATGGTAACATATGCCTATGAATCGCAGAACAGAACCGACCGCACAGAAGCAGATCAGTCGCGGGACTTGAGCGTTCCCATGAACGCGCCCTTTTCCTCGAACGTCTGGAAGGCGCCGTGCTAGAAGCAATCGAATAAGCGACCGTTTTGGACATAAAACATATGATGAGAGCACGTACGCCGAACTTCGACGCGGTGTCGATGAACTTGAGCTGGACCTTCTCGAGGTCACGGCGGGAGGTGTGGACCATGAGCGACTTGCGGAGAGTGACCACGCGCTTCTTGGTACCAGGGATGGAGCCCTTGAGCATCAAGTAGTCGTTCTTGACGATACCGTAGTGCGGGAAGCCACCCATGGGCGTGATGGTCTTCTTGGTGATGTCCGCGTCGGTCGAGGCGTTACCCTCGTCGCCGGCGGCACCGATACGGTAGATCTTCTTGTTGAGCTCCGTGCGGTGATGGTAACCGTCTACATGCAGCAATTAGTCTATGCACGACGAAATAATCGCTGAAAATATACGTACTTTGACCGGCGCGGGCGACGGAGAACATGACCTTCGACGGATGCCATGCACCGATACAAGCAACCTTGCGGAGACCCTTATGGGTCTTGCGAGGAAGCTTCTTGGTACCCCAACGGTGGGTGACACCCTCGAAACCGTGACCCTTGGTGACGGCGATGACATCGATGACCTCGTCCTGCTCGAAGACAGAGGTGACCTCGACGGGCTTCTCGAACAGGCCCTGAGCGAACTCGACCTTGTCCGGGATTGAACCGCCGTTGATCTGGATCTCCATCAAGTGCGCCTTCTTCTGCGCAAGACCCGTCTTGCGGATCTGGGTGTGTGCGAGGACACGGACAACAGTGCAGTACTTGCGGATGCGCTCGAGCTCACGTGCGATGCTCTTGCCGCCGTCCTCCGCGTGCTTCTTGGCGTAGCGCGTGAAGGCCTTCTTCTTGGAGCGGTACCAGTTCTTGTAGAACCGGCGCTTGAGCTCGTCGGACAGATGCGAGGCCCAGACGGTGGTGAGCGAGCGCAGGCCACGCGGAGTCTCGACGTAACCGACAACGCCGACAACGATCATCGGCGGCGTCTCCACGATCGACACCGCCTCGACAATCTCGCGCTTGTGCATTTCTGTAAAATATTCGTGAGTACCTTAGGCGCCCATGCCCGTTACTGTTCACGTACTGGAACCAGGACGGTCAAGGTCGCGCACGACGTGGGTCATTCCGGCCTTGTAGCCCATGACGGCCGTCAAGTGCACCGGCTTCTTCGGGTCATCCTACGCATCGCGCTCAACATCGTTTTTATTCACAGAAAATGTAACAAATATACACACCTTAGGGAAGGACTTGACCTTGCCGCGGTGGCGGGCGGCGCGCTTCTTGGGCAAGAAGCCAAGGGAGCCATGGCGAGGCGCTTCGTACTAGACAAATCGACGCCCCGCTTCAGTGGTTTCCCTCGGCTTCGCGATAAAATATACAACGGACCTTACGGTGACTGCAACGCGCAAGTCAGCGTCAACGACGACGGCAGTATCGGCGCACAGCACGCACCTCATCTTGATGTTCTTGCAGACAGGCGAAGCGGTAAGAGTCTCGACATGCAACGGACATGCACCAGAAAATCGGTCGACCGGCACTCCCCGGTGTGAGAAACTGTCAGAACGCGGTCACATGCTTTTTATTTCTCGTGTTTCTCTTTCTGCCGCGTGTAACCGCGGAGTGCCGTGCTATTGAGCGTGAGAGGTGCCCTTGAGACATCACGTTTGCAGTAGTCTTGTGAATTGCGGACTCCGCACATCCTTGCCTGGCTGGCATTACACACGTGGCTGGTCGGAAGCGAGTAAGAAGCAGCTGCAGGCAAACATGCGCCCACAGAGAGCTCCTGACGCGCTTCCTGCGTACGCTTAAGGCAAGCCCGCAACCACCAATTTTATGTTTACGTTTCGATACACTTTCACATATGTCTACTTGGTACTGAGTGGCACAGGAATATATGGTCGGCGCGCCCTCGACTCGGGCGCCTCGAGTCGGACGTTGTAGTTGCGCTGTAACGGTCGTAACGGGGCCGATGGCATTCATAGTCTTCTAATACTCAGTACTATACTACGTTCTCAACATTTTAGACTTGAGACCCGGCTTGATTCTGAGCTTGCACCGTTACGGCGTACTGAAACTGCATAGTTACTGTTTGTGATCAGACCCACTAGCAAGTCGCCACGCATCTCTACGTCGAAAGTGACGAATACAAATCTTATATGAACCCCCGTTCAACTACAACGCAGACCTGCTGGTCGCAGCGTTAACAGAGACCGCATGATCTGTAGACATCGTGCCGCTTCTCCGACACCTTCTGGCCCCTGCGAATTCTCTCTCTTCCATACCCCTTCAAATTACACGTCTTCTCGCTCGTTACCTCGAGGCTCTGCCGGCGATAGTAGAATAGCGGAAGGAGTTGGTTCCCTCGAACGTCATCTTTGCTGTCACTTCTTCACGAATACGCATAGAACGTACCACGGGTTTTACGTGCCCAACAAGCTTTAACTGGCCGCCGCTCGAAAGGGTAACCGACAACTTCCATACGCCGACGATCGCGTGAAGTACAAGAGCCAAGCTCGTTGTATTTCTTCGCCAAACTTGCCTTGCTCGAAAAGCCCTCCAACGAGCACCTGATGTCCGTGAGCCGCGGAGGTTGCGGCGTCCTATCAGGACGATTCATTCAGCGCACTGCCCAGAACCAACGCCACAGACCAGATCGCTGCAGGCATGTATAATCGAGCCATATATGGCGCAGTCAATCCTTGTACGATCATGTGTGTCAATACGCCAGCGGTGCTCGCCCCATTTGAGTCTTCGCTGCTATCCACCCAAGCTGCTTGACCTGACCTGCTCGCGCTCCGAGTCGGCGCCGCTATCTAATAACTCGCCTTGCATGATCTGCCCGTTGGAACCCGCCGTTGGGGTGCGGGTGGGCCTACACGTGCACGTCTAGCCTCACAATTGCTTGACGACCAGGTGTACACCTTCCGAGCGCAGCAAATACCGAATACCGATCGTAGATCGCCAAGGATGAACTGCGTGCAAAATATGGATGTCATCAATATCAAACTAAATTCGTTGTGGTTCTGTCGGGGTGAAGAAAAGCCTAGCTCCCCAAAGTCCAGGTGCAGGCGTATTCATCTTGTGTATCGGCGTTCATAGCGCCGACGTGCCGCGTAGAAGGTGCGCAAGGGCGCACACACGCATTGCCCTGCGTGCAACACGATTACTGGAGTGCCAAAGGATAGAGTATACATGACCTACGTCCGGAAGTTAACAGTGCCCTGGTTCTGACCAAAGACCGACGATGACCGCGTAGACAGAAGCCATACGATCATGAAGGACCGATCATGACGCGGCCAATCGTCAGGCTTTACAGCAGGACAACGCCTACAACCGTCTACCATGCGAGGTGGCGCCCTGTCTCTTGCACCGCCCAGGTGTGTGTCTGTAGGACTTCACACACCACAAATGTCAGAGACTTAAGGGGCACAGTGCAGGATAGCACCCCCTAGTGAGAGGTTGTCCTGTTGATCAAGGCGTGGCATGAGTAATATCTTGCGGATACGTACCGCAGAAGAGAACCAATCTCATCGTCCGCACATGCGACATACGAGTTTCCTCTTGTCCGCTGAAAGGCGGCATGCCGTTGAAGCGAGTCGTATGTAATAATGCTATCGCATGCTTCTATCCGTGGACCGGGAGAAGTGCCGATCGAGAACCCATAGTCAAGCAAGAGTCGCTCGAAAGTCAAGAGATCGTTAAACCCTGATTGAGTCTAAGGGGTACGCAATCCGGAGGCGTGGAATTTTTACACAGGACAGACTAGCGTCTTGTCAACGCAGACGGTTCAATGGATGGGTGACCGGGCGTAACTCTGCGAGACTCGTCCCAAGTGGAGCAATAGCTTCAGTAAACGAGCTCAAGCACGGTATTCCTACTATCATGATTACTGTCGCTTTGAAACCAGTCTCCAGGGCTGGCGAAGACACTCCGATGACGGACGGAGAAAAGATGCGCGACTTCCTTGTCAACTTTGTTCACTTCCCCATTGGGACAGCCAGTCGCGTCGTCGGCCAATCGTCGGCCCAGCGTCGCTCAAGTCGTCCAACGGCCTTGACTCTGACCATCACTCTCGCACTTGCTTGACCGCTCGCAAAGTGAGTGCACTTGATAAATGCTCTGACTAAGACTGAGTATATATGCATAGACGTGAAGCTCTAAAGCAAAACTGTCGAGCATATAGCGAGAGTTCGTGACATCTTGAGTTTGAGCGCTTAAACGCGCGTGGTACCCTCCCGGTACGCGCTCCTTACAACTTGCATACCAGTACAGTTACTAACTTTTGCAGAACAATGCACAAGAATCCATTTGGCCCACAGCCGACGTATCCGTCGGCAGCTCAGCCACCGCTGCCCCCTGGCCCGCCCCCTCCGCCCAGCTCCCAGCAGAACTACGCGGCGGCTTACTGGGCAAATGCTGCAGCTCAGGCTCAACAGCCGCAACAAGCTTATAATAATGGCCAATGGACAGCGCCCACAACGTCTCAGGGTGCGCCCGCGCAGCCGCCAGCGCCAACGACGGCACCTCCGACGCAGCCCACGGCCGAACAGGCTGCTTTATATGCGAACTATGGCTACGGACAGCAGTGGCATCAGCAGCAGCAACGTGCTGCTCAGGCTCAGGCACATGTTCAGCCGCCACCGCCGCCACCGGCGTACGCCCAGCCTCAACCGCCAGCGGCCCCTTCTCCGTATAATCCCTATCAACCCTATGCAGCGCAACCGTACCCTCCGCCTGCTGCACCGGCTGCCATGCCTCAGCCACCACCACCAATGCAGCAACAGCAATTCCCGGCCCAGCAACCTCAGGCTCGTCAGCCATACTACCCGCCGCAACAGCCTCAACCGCCACCACCCCAGCAGCCCAGGCACAATGTTCACCACACCCCGCCTCAGCATATGCCACCGGCAAAGCGTCAGCGCTTTGATAGCGGTGCACGTCCTCCTGGCCCTCCGCCGCCCCAGCCACAGTTTCAGGCGCCTCAACCACCAACTGGGCCGATGATGCCCCAGGGTATGAATGGCGGTGGGTCTTTCAATGCTGGTGGCCCACCACAGGGACCCATGGGTCGCGGCGGTAGCATGCAAATGCGCGGTGCTCCGCGCGGTCGTGGCAACGGCCCAATGAATAACATGCGAGGCGGAGCCGGTCGCGGGCGTGGAGGTTCATTCCAACAGCGCGGCGGCGCACAGGGCGGCGGGTTCTCAAAGCCTCACAACGCCCGAGGCAACTTTGGTTCGAAGGACTTTGGCAATCGTCGTGGTGGCGGATCGTTCAATAACGGCTCGAACTTTGGTGGGCAACAACAAGGCTTCCAGCAGGGCGGGCAACATCACCACCAGGGTGGACGCGATAACGCATCGTTCCGCGGCGGACGTGCGAATGCCCAAAGTTTAACGCATCGCGGACGGCAGGACGGTGGCTCGTTCTCGCACCGCGAACGTGACTCCGCCTCGACTTCTTCAAACTTCGTAGCGCCCGGAAGCAGCAAGAAGGAGGAGAACCGCCGCACGCTGACCGATTTCAAGATTGTAGGTCTCGAGATTCGCGAGCTTGCTTGGACTTGGGGCGATCTGCTATCTTCTTCCGTGTCGTCTGATGCGGCCAAGGTTGACGAAGGCGCTGACGCTTCGTCTGCTATCGCTCCGGCTGCCTCGTCTGCTGAGGATGCGGCTGTGGAGGACCAGCTCATTGTGAAGACTGAGGGAGCGGGTCCTGAGAGTGCGCCCCCTGGGGCTGATGCGTCGGCGGCGGCGCCGTCCGAGGAGGCTCAGGCCAAGGATTCGTCTGCCGTTCTTGCTGGCCTCGCACAGCCGCCGTGCCGTATGCGTCTGTATTTTCATTCGCCCGTCACTCCTGAGGATGCGCGGCCGATCCCGGCTGGCGCTGGCACGGTCTTTGCATCTGAGGATGGGGGTGCACGCAAGGGCAAACGCAAAAAGCTTGAGGATGACGATGGGGATGATGAACGGCGCGCTCCGCCTCCGCCGCCTGGTGGCATGCACGAGCGCGACCGTAGTGCCGATGTGATCGAACGAGGCAGCGTCGCGCCCAGCATGGCGGAGACGACGAGCGAGGGTGACTGGCTGATGGCTGCGATTGGCGAGGATGCCGATGCTGAGGGCGAGACGGATGATGAGCTTCAGGTTTCTGAAGCTTATGAAGGCGGTCATACTGAGCGCATGGAGGGCGAGCATTATGAGCGCGCGGAGGGCGACCATGGTGCGTCGCTCAGCGCATTGAGTTTCGGTCAAGATTGTGGGCGCCTGTACCGCGCTCCGTCGGTGCCCACGCCGCTGACTTGGTTTTTGTGTTTCATAAAGGTGGTTCGCAAGCTGGCATGGGCACCCAGGAAGACTCACAGGCTGCTGAGAATGACACTGCTCAACCCGAGGCCGATGCGCCCGGCAATGTGGAGACCGCGCCTCCCGCTGATGCCTCTGCTGAACAGCATGCAGCCGCCGCCTCGCCCGCATCAGAGCCTCCTCAATCTGTGGTTTCTCCTTCTTCGCCTGTTCGCGTACAAGCGAACGCCGCGACGCCCTCGCATGAACCCGTTGTTCCTGCTTCGGAGACCGCTCCTGTTGGCGGTGCTCAAGCGACTGACTTGACCCACAGTGCAGAGAATACCGCCCCATCCACGCAGTCTACCGACGCTCCTCACGATGGCGCCGGCGACATGTCTATCGTCACCGACGACTCGAACGGCACGCAAGTCGAAACGCAAACGCAACCTGACACGACTTACGAAGGCAGCACGCTTGCTTCGTTCTCTGGCGCACCGAGCGCCACACCTTCGGTAGCGACTTACGGCGAGCTCAACCAACTGCCGCTTCCTGCTAAGGATGAGAGCGGCTCACGTACACCTTCGGCGAACCGCGTATCGATCTCTTACGCCTCTGGGACGAAACGACTAGTCATCGACGCCGATGTCGTTAGCAAGCTGAAGCTCTACCGCGCTGAAGGGCGCATAGAAATAGCCCTGAAGCTCGATCGCCTGGATACATTGGAACTACGTGGGATTCTTGTAGGTTTCGCGCATACAATGTCATTTTTTATCCTTTACTCACCCCACTATATCCAGGTCGAGACGTTGTCCGAGACGACGAAGTTGTTCACACCGATCGAAATCCTCACGCCCACCGCTGAGTCCGATGTTACCGTACCGCCCTTTTCAAAGGTCGAATTACCGTGCGACATCTCGCTGCACGTATACCTCGACACGGACCGTCCGCTCTCGGAGCCTCGCTGGGCCAGAACGGGCGATATTCATGAGTGGCTCAAGAGCCTTCTCGGGGGTCGATTCTGGGTTGCGGGCGATGCGTCAAGTCGCTGGGAGTCCAAGATCGAGGTCGTGGACCCGGACCCTGTGCGCATCTTTCTTGCAGAGTTTGCAGAGCGAATCTTACTAACTCAAACTCTGGATCAGGCGCCTACTATCTGGACCGTGCTCGACCAATGGGCCGGCATGTCGACGGTTGGTTCGCAGACGGAACGGCAGCGCTTCGTGAAGACCCACCTCATCGAGCCGGACAATCTATTGGAGATCCTGCTTCGACTCGTGCGTGGCGAGCGTGCGACAGCGTTTTCCGCCGCAGCCCCTGCTATTTCGGCGCCGAGTGTATCAGGGCCGCTGCTGACAGCGCTGAATGGCGCGTCGGCGCATGGCGCACAGCAAACGCACGTCTCGCTCGCGGTCCTTGCCATGTTCCGCCTCACGATCGAATTCGCTGAGCGTGCGAGTGGTAGCAAGGGCAAAGCTGAAGCGGAGGAACGCGTTGAGGAGATACTCCGGTGCTTGCCCACGCACCTCCTGTACAAGAGTCTCGAGGGGATCTTCAAAGAGTGGAAGGCGGAGATCAAGCGCAGCGGTCGATGAACGCTGAGCGCGCTGAGCGCCCGGCGCTAGGCATCAAGTTATCGCTTACGATCTGGCATCTAGAAAGCTATCTTCTTTGTGGCGCGAGATCTTGTACAAGCGCCTTCTATTTCTCGATTAACATCGTGTTCGTCGTGTGCTTGCCGTCATCTTGTCGTGCGCAGCGTCCTCAAGGATGCAATATGATGCATGCTTGTTACCTTGCTCTATCAACTGTGTAGCCGACCCGGAGGTGAGGCCGGCTGAAGTTTACGGTAAGGAGGTCCTTGGGAGACCGCCTGTATCGCTGCCTATTCACAGTACCGTGCCTTTGAGCAAAATATACCGACCCGCCTCACACGGTCCTCAGATGCTTGCTTGGGACGAGCGCCGTGATGATCCGCATCATGAGAACGTGCAACGGTAAAGAATTTTCGAACCGAGGGCACTCGCAACGTCAATTCTATTGCCTTCATTAGGTTTAGAGTGTGGTGCTCATTGTTTTCGTACCCCACCTACTCTTTGGGCCACAATCGGCGACGGAGATCCTCCATATAGGCCAAGAAGGTCACTTTACTTCCCGCAGCGCTCTGTAGCGCGCTCAGCACCCTCAACGCTGGTCGGGTGGCGGAAGTCCTACATGCCAGCCCGGGAGGCCGTTGTCCACGTTGGCATAGGCCTAGGGTCTAATCGAACTTCGGCCACGCGCTCTGTTTTTGAAGTGTGTGACGCCGGTTCAGGGTACGATGATGATCCCTGACGCCTGAGGCCCAGGTGCCACGCGCGGTCGATCTGGTCGAGCGGACGGTACGAGATTCCGCGCAGTGCCCGCACCGACTTTATCTGCACCCTTGTAAAGTAAGATACATGAGGCATGGAAGCCAAGATACCAAAGGGGATAGTTGGGAAGGTGAAGATCGCAGAGTATGAACGAACATGAACACGAATGAAGATCAGGTCTGGCTGTCGCCGTTTACCATCCCTTCGCCTCGAGAACCCTCATACTACAGTGTGGGAGGGTCTGGACTTGGTTGAGAACAAGTGGAACGGTGTACCTAGCACGAGCAAACAAACGAGGCGTCTTGGCTGACTTTGAGCCACAGTCGACACGATCGTGTTGAAGTCGGAGTTCGAAGTATGCATGAGTTGTCGGGTCGGTGGTGATACCCACACAGGGATTTAGAAGCTAGAAACCCAGGGATGAAATCCAGAAAAGCAGCTCTAGAACAATGCATCGAGGACCGCGAAAACTAGAGTAGATGTTTACGAGATCCGTTCGTAGCGCTCGACTGTCATCGAGCCCATGACTCGGGATATTCGAGAAGATAGCGTGAGTCTCGAATTTCCTTTATGGGCGCAAAAACAGTACACGGGTAGGCGTTGTGGGCGCCTTCTGGGGAAATCTTAGATACGTCGTCTGGCGGAGAAAAAGGTTGGTACCTGCGTACATCGCGTCGTCGGTCCGCCAGGAGCTCGAGGCTGATGGGCCTGTGCGGAGTGGAACTTGAAGAGAACCCTCGATTGCATACGAGCTTGAGGCGTTAAGAGATGACTTGAGCACGGTCTAGTTACTCAGACTTTCAATGGCCGGGTTGCTTTGTCTACAACATGGAAGTTCGGCAAGACCTGCGCACTACGCTATAACCATATCAACGCAATTTCTCGCACGTGCAACTTGCCTCGTGCCACCACCACGACGAAAAACTCCTGCGGCCATTCACAACGTGGAAGTGCTAGATCAAGCTTAACCGCGACACGGAATGTAGCTGCATCATCGCGTAAGGCTCAAAAGCTCAGGGGCTGTCAAGCACCCGCTCTAGACGGAGTCGCAGAAGTTTGCCCGCCAGCGCGCCGTTGTTCCCGATCACTCACGCGTGCCGAGCGTTCTCCTCGTTGTGTTGCGCGCTGCCGGAAATATAAGTATGGGTCTGAAGGTACCTGTTCAACCCAACTTCCAAGGTTCACTCCCGCATCGTTTTTCTCTGTAGCGCTTGTGTTTGTTTGAGCTCGCATTTCTTTCTCTCACTCTATTCGCGATCCGTTTTTCTTGTCCATACACTCTTCTCTAGGTTTGCTATCCCTGAACGCTGTCTGCCTTGTTCACCGCGACTAATGACTGGATAGACTCAGATGGAGCCTCAGTTCATCAACTTCGACGCCATTCACTTCCCTGCCGACGGTCGGCCACCACAGGTTGTACAACTCATGACCAGTCCTGCCTCCTACACTGGCCAAGAAGGCGCCGCGACTGGCGGCCGTGTCGCCCATCCTGAAGTGCACATGGAGTATATCGCGGAGAACCTTGGCCCTCGTGCTTGGGCGTATCAGGTCAGTTTTCCTGCCTCGTTGCAGATGATCTTCGCAATGCTTAACCGAACTATGCAAGCTCATCGAGGCGTTGGACGGCATGAGCAAGAAGTTCGCTCACCCCTACGTGATTTTCTACCCCGTTGTGTCGCGCGATGGAATGCCGTTCCCTGTCAACAAGACCGTGCGCGATATCCAGGGTAACTCCTTCCGCCAAGATCAGGCCTGGCACGGTAGTCTTGTCATCGCGAAGTACCTCGATACGCGCTACTCTCAGATGACGCATGCGTCGATGGCCGATTTCCCGCTAATCAAGAATTGGTTAATGCACCATGGCTCACCTCTCCCTGCTAGAGTAAGCGATTCGTCTTCTTCTTCTACTACCGGTTCTACCTCTTCCGCTAGCAACCCGAGCACTCAAACCGCGTCGTCTAGCTCCTCTACTAGCGTCCCGTACCCGTATATCGAATTCATCCAAGATCCTGACGCAGGTCCTCGTCGCCGCAAGTGAACGCAATCCTTACGCTCGGTGACCTCTCTACTGCTTTTGTTGTGATCCTCGCTCTCGTAGTCATTGTCAACGGACCATTCTTGTTAGCTTCTCGCATGTGCACGTCGTCTGTACAATTCTCATGTATCCGCACATATGTATAGCAGTAGATTACATCGCATCCGAGCCTAATTATACATGCCGTCTCACAATTCCTGATGCTTCGCCGGGTCCTTTGGCACCTTGTCGGGAACCGTGGAAGGAGTCGATGCGCTCTTCGACTTGGGCTTGTCCGGTTTCTTCGCCTTGGGTGGTTTGCAGGGCTCTGGAATCGGGCTCATAGGGTCGATCGGCCGATGAGAAACGCGCCCAACGTGCGTATAGTCTTTGTGATTCGAGAAAAAGTCCTTCCAGTGCTGCACGCTCTGTCCATGAATGTCAGATCAGACGCGCCGCGTTATGGGATCGTAAGATCTACCTTGAGCTCGTTCTCGGACAGCCCTCTGAGATCATGCGTTCGGTGCTGTGCGAAACACCCCGTTGCAAAAGCGCGAGCGGCGTCAACGCCGGCCCTGCGGTAACTACACTTTAGCTCATATCTTATGAATGCCGGAAACATGAATAACATACATGTTGTGATATGAGCCGCCAGGACCGTATACACGGCGATTACTGGACACATCATACACATCACCGTCGATCTATGTTCATCGCGTGAGCATGCAGATGGCGAACAACTTAGGGGCACGACTGCGCACAGCGAGGTAGAGGGGCAGCAACTCTTCTGAGCCGTCAAACTTGGCCAGGAAGCTCTCGGAGAACAGCCTTTCTTGCTCCTGAGACAGGGTTCAGTCAGCGTGAGATGAGATACATGCACAATGCGCACCGGGAAGTATGTCTTCACGCGCAACCACTTGCTGTCGTAGCCCCACATCCAGTCGCCAGTAACAAACTTGCCCGTGCAAATAATGAAAAGCAGAACATAGACCAGGAACTTCATTAAGCCAAAAACGCCCACTTCGGGCTCGTAGGTCGGATCGGGTTCCTCGGGCCCTACCTCCTCACCGCGCGCCAGCTTCTCCTCGCGCTCCTTCTTGCGCTCGAGCCACTCCTCCCGAAGTTTCGTTTGCTGATCGCGATACTCCTTGTAACTGCATACGCATCAGATCGAAATTAAATAGAACTCCACCGCGAGCAGGCCACGCACACAAGGAACGGCTTGTTCGCCCGCTTCGTGGACACCATGCGGTCTGGAATACTTGGGTCCGGCACCTTGGGGCTTGGATCCACATAATTGAGGTCGGGTTCGCCCTCAGGATTACTTATCCAGGACATGGCGGCAGGACGAGAGGAGCAGGCGTGGCCTGGGAGCGCTCGACGTGGAGGTCGTGGACAAGACTCTCGCGCTCGACGGTGCGAAGTCCAGGAACAGACCTTGAGAGCCACTTTCACGGCGCCTTATCTCAACGCGGAACATGCGCTATACAGTAAATGCTGCTCGTTCGGCGCTATATAATTTCGAGTCATCGCCAGTCTGCCGGGACGTCTACTGGCAGGGTGATCACTAGAAGTGTAGAGATGGCAGCTTCGAAGCTCTTAGCTCGCAGCGCATCTTGGACTGAACCTTCATCACGATGCGCGCGCATTCGCGTCGAGCGCCCTTCTCCAAAGTCTTTAAATTCCGTACCCCTTCAGAACAGATCTGGACCGGTGCTTCTACCTGACTAGTGCTATGATACTTTCGTTCCCGGCAGCGTACATGTATGTGGCTTCTTATGCCAAAAGAAGGCCACGAAGAACTTGACTCCGTGTTCGAACTTGAAATCTGCATAGTTCGTATCCACCCAACCTGGGACGCCTTGTCATGCATTCGCAACTGCTCTCAGTATGGAGTTCCGTAGTTGGAACCCTATGGGTTGTTGGCATTGGCCGGCTTGATATTTGCATTCTGACGCTAAGCTTCAGTCCAGCAACAACAGGCAACAACGCTTGCCGGGAACAGCCGGTCCCGCCAGGAGGGGACGTTGGTGATCTACTACTATACTACTACTTGTGTGCGGTTAACTTGGATGACTTGGAAGCACCTCCAACTTGATGAAGAAGCACGGCTTTGAATTGTAGATCATGTCGCCGGCCTCGCGCATCTGTTACAACCGCCATGTTCTACTCTGGCATCTTAGTCCTTGGGGTCTCTCGCCACTGACTGACTCAGTGAATATGATGTCCACCCCATGTGTGTCCTCTTTAGTTCTCAGGGTACCGTCGATCTGTCAGAACATCTGGGATACGAACGCAACCTGCAATTCTTGATCGACTTGCCCCGGCGACTTCCCTATGAGCGGAAATCTGCCCTACGGCATTGATCGCACCGCGGGCACATCCCACGTCCAGCAGCACAGTCGCCGCAGGCCACTTGACCATTGGCGCTCGGCTTTTTCGCTTCAACCGCTCTCGATTCCAGCACGATGACTAGCTGTAGGCTTGGCGAGACGCCGTTTCGATCTTCACCCCTGTTCTCTTAGATTACATCCTAGACCGCGTCCTTCAAACTTCTGTCTACACTTTGAATGCCTCGATGGTGAATCGCCGACATGTTCACGCGCGTTGAAAATTTTACTGTGCAGTGTGTACAGGCCGCCGAGGGATCGTAGTGTCACATCTTCTGACCATTCTACAGTTCATAAACCACTGCGCGCAAGCGCCTGCAGTATATGTAGTCACTGAAATGACCATCTAGTGCAGGATCTATCGCAGTCAGAATCTGAGTGATTTTGAAGTTCACATGCAACCGCTCACATCCTTGTCGTAACAGGTGGCGAATATAACTATTACATTTTCCGCCGCCAACCGTCCAGCGAGACCATGCTGTGTATGTGAAAGTATAAGTTGTACGTAGTAAGGCATGATGCAAGGACGTAGGTACGGCAGCTCAGAATGTATTTGTATTTGGGTTGGGTGTCCGGATTCAAGTTCAAGCAGGCAGCAACAAAATGGGGACGCCGCGGGCGGTCCACGCACAAAACGAAAACCAAAGCGAGTACGTACGCGCAGGCCCAGCCGCGCATACATCGACTATCTATGTTCGCCTCCACAAACACGTCCATACCACATTCCCGGATCTCAACGTTAACCTGCACCGCTCAGATCGTTCCGTCGATCCCGCGGATCTTCTTGCTGCTCTTGCGCGCACGGACGTTCGCCGTCTCGTCACGCGGCGTGAAGCCGAGCCAGCTGGTCTTTTGAGCGGGCGTATGCGCCGTGCTTGTCGCTGCGCCGCCCGTAGTAGCCTCATCGCCGACAGCACCTTCGTTGCCACTCGGGGCGGCATAGCGCTCGCCACCACCCGACTGCGCTCCCATCATGGGACTGCCAGGCATGTCAAGCGAGCCAGGGATGGGACTCTCGTCTGCGTACGCCGCATCCCAGGAGCTCGGTTCACCCTCGCGTACCCAACGCACGGGCTGGACGGTGTTATAAGTTTTGATCCCGAGCTGACGGCAGAAGTGCTGCACGGCCGCATAGAAGACAGTCTTGCGCGTCAGACGGAGACCCCAGTCCTGCCAGTTGCCGTTGTGGGATACGCCGAAGGTGAGCTCCAAGTAGCGCTGGTACGAGATGTTCTGGAAGACGATCGAGGTCGAAGGTTGGAACCACCGGTTCTCCTCGTGCTGCAGCCAATCATTCATCGCGTCCTCGAGCGCCTGCAGCTTCTCGAGCGGCGTGCGCCACGCGACTTGCAGAGACACCGTCTCGGCAGTCTTGTCACTCCGTCGCCAGTTCGTGATGAACATATTGAAGAGTTGGCTGTTGAAGTAGTACGTTTCCGTACCGTCCGCGCGAGCGAACACCGTGGCGAATAGGCCCATCTTTTTCACAACGAGGTTCTCGGTGCCAATCGAGCAGCGGTCGCCGGTATCGAAGGGACTACACGCGGAAGTCAGCCCCCAGTCTCGGGTAAAGTTAAGGTAAACATTACGCACTGAGTGACGAAAAGGAACATAATTGCGTCGAACATGTTGGCGGCCGAGTTCTTGAAGATGAAGCTCGCGGCGATACCGATAGAGTAGAAACTGGTGAGCGAGTTGGTGATGTCGACGCCAAAGACGGGGAGAGCAATGAAGAACAAGACAATGGCGGCAAAGATGAGTAGGATACGGTCGAGAGTGTGTAGCGCAGCGCTAACGTCGCGGATCGAGCGCGAGAGGAAGCGACGCTCCTTGTACGTCTTGATGAGAGTACTCTTGATCTCTGGGCGCGAGATATCGCCATTGTTGTCCTTGTCAAAGACACGGAACGCCATGCGCGCCTCTTCCTCCGTTGCAAACGCGGGCCGGAAATCCTGCTCCAGCAAGTAGTTGCGCCGACCATCGCGGAAGGTTTGGAAGATAACGCGAGCCAGACGCTGACAGCGTTATCAACATCATGCTCAAGGCGCATATAAATAAAGTTCGCGACATACCTTAGCTTCACTACTTGTAGAGACATCCCACGCCATGCCATTTCCCTCGGTGTGGTCCTTGCCCTGAATATTGCGTGCGTCGTGCAACACAGCGTTCTTGACTGCCTTGGCTGCCTTGGTCGCGATCGCGGCCGCGTCGTCGCTGCTACTGTCCGACTCATCACCACCTGCGCCGCGCTTGCCGTTTGACCCGAAGGTCGCACTTGGTGGAGGCGGGTAGCGGTGTGGGCTCGAGCTACCCTCAGATGGGCCTTCACCACTGCCAGGGCTCATCGCGCGGGCTGGGGAGTCGGACATCACACGCGACGAGCGCTTTCCCTTCCCCTTCTTCTTGCCGTGGGTGCCCGCACCACCTTCCGCCTCCGCATCACCCTCCCATTCACTTTCGCTCGCCGTGCCAGCTGGAGAGCCCGCTCGCGAGCGGTTCCAGTTGAAGCCTTTCTCGTGGCCAGGAGTAGAGGCACCTGGTGTGAGGAACGCTGCGAGCGGCGTACGTGATGAGCGCTGCCCACGGCGGTGTTTCTTGGGCCGGTAATCGCGCAGGCGCTCGATGGTGCGCAAGGCAGTCGTAAGCTCGTCGATGCGCTCCTTGAAAGCAACGCGGTGGAATGCGAAGGCGATAGCATGCGAGGCCATGCGTTGAATGCACCATACGAGCGCCAGGAAGAAGAAGAACTCGACGACCTGTCCGACGCGATCCGTGTACGATGCGCGGCTCGTCTCATCCTCGTCCGTATGCAAGTCGTAAATATTCTCGAAGATGATGTTCCAGGAGATCCAGCCCGAGGCGGCGTATAAGACGGGTTTAATATTGCCCTTGACGGAATTGTAGAGCTCGATACGAGTTTTGGTCGTCTCGGAGACATGACCCCAGACGGCGGAGACAAGGAAACGTCCAAGGATGGGCACGATATCGACAATCAGGGCCAGCCACCAGGAAATTACGACGTTCGCGGCTGCCCAGAAACACCATGCCTCGACATTGTCGATGACATAACGGCGGTGTTCAGTCGGGTTAGGCTTGTACCAGTAAAAGTAGAGGAGGAGCGGCGGCGTGACGATAATTCCAGCAAGCAGAACTGAGCCGATAAGGGAACCAAAGAGCAGAGAGAGGAACCTGAATGAACGTATTTGTTAGTTATGCGCCCATATACATCGACAGAAGATTAAAGTATGATGGAATTCCATTGTGCGCCTGACAGGATAGGGGCAATAGCTCACTTTCTGAACCAACCACGGGCGCGTGTGCGGGTTCCCATCTGCTGCTGGAACTTGGCCTCCTCGTCGGCAAGATCCTCCTCGGCAGACCAATCAAACTCGTCGTCATCGTCCGAGCCGTCGTCGGTGGCGAATGAGCTCTGACGAGAGTGCGTGGCGCGGAAAGGGTTCTCCTCCTCTATAGTCGAGCCAGTGCCGGACATGGTCCGGTACGTCGGCGCGGGCATCTCAGACGGATAATGCACAGACGGTTTGGGACGGTGGCCATCGCCGTGCTCATGCTTGTGAGGCCGCTCGTCCGACTCGCGCCGCTTCTCGTTGGCGCGAGCTGCGGCCTTCTCGTCGTACTCCGAGTCGCTCATGAGCGGCAGATTCTGATTAGAGCGGTATGGCGGCGTCTGCTGGTCGTATTCGTGAGCGAGGTTCGAGGACGAGGCGACCTTCTTGTACGGGGGCGAGGGCAGCGCCGGCTGGAGATCGTCGGTGTCGAAGAGCCGGTCGGAATGCAAGCGAAGATGTCCGCCAGGCCGGCCTTCGCGTATGCGTTCGCCGCTGTCTTGGTTAAGCGGCGTTGGATGGTTGTCCTCGTCAAATACGTTCAGTGTCGGCTGCTGTTCCCGTTGCTGATTATCACCCATCCTATCTCAGCCTGCTCGGGCGCGTTTCAAGATATGGGGCGCGCAGTGGTCGTGGCACGGGACTGAGAATAGAAGTTCCCAGCTAGCGCACTTGCTGGAACCAACCTGGATTTTCTAATGTTCACGGTCAAGAGCGGCGGGACGCAGCCGCGCGCAGGCACACCGGAAGTCAAAAGTCTCATCCCCTTCTCCACCTTGACATGTCCCCGCAACGTCCATTAGGCTCTTCCAGCTGCGCTAACGTTCTCGTTCAGCCCCGTACCCTCAGGGTTGAAAATATGTTATCTCGATGTATGTTTTCTGTCTTGTTCAAAACAGCTCTGACATGTCTTTCTACTCGTCGCCAAGGTGATGCACATGATCCGGCATCGTACAGCTCCGAGATGAGTTTTAATTGTGTGAAAAGCCTAAAGGTACGTGACGTCACGCGTCAGCCCGCGCCGTGCGCGACACGATGCCGATCTTGGTAAGATCTTTCAACGACGATGAAGGACGCTTGCCCCACCGAGCCCCACTCTGATGTTAGGGTCGACTTCTAATCGTAGTAATCGACATCCAGCCATCGGGTGTAGTAAGGTAGAAAAGAATGATTATCGAATCTCGATTTACGATGTACGAAATGCCCAGTACTTCTCATGAGCGTCAATTCACGACTTACATTGTTCCCGGCTTGGGTCGGCATTGAGTCTGGATTCGTACCCATGCCTCTTTCAGAACGGGAGCATTCATATTCGTCTTGCTCCAGCTTCCTGCCCGATAGCCTTTGCAGACTCCTCCGCAATGACCTCAGCGTGGACGATATGCGTATGCTCGCCACCATAAAACGCGCGATCTGCGCTTTCGCTGCAATCCACCAATCTCAACTTACTCAACTCGACTTGAACCGTCACTCATATACCCTCACCACATACCCTTTCTACCTTAACCACTACTACTCGCATCATCAACATGGCCGACCTTGAGGCAAAGCGCATCGCCCAGGAGATGAAGAAGCTCGAGACTACGCTCGAGAAGGAGACGAAGGTGGACCAGCAGCGCGTCGCAAAGGCTGAGAAGCATCTCGGGCAGTCGCAGAAGGAGCAGTCCAAGGCCGAGAAGGTGCACTCTGACCCATTATTTAACCGCCCCGACCGCATCAGACTGACTGGTTCAATAGGCCGTTAACAAAGCTGACCATGGCGTGGAGAAGGCGATCAAGACAGAGCACAAGACGGCGCAGAAGGTGAACGCCGCCGCTCACAAACACGACGTTGCGCTCTCGAACCAGCACAAGGCCGAGCACGATCTTGAGCTCCGCAAGCGGGGCGTGCAGGAGGCGCAGACGCATGTGCAACAGCACGAGAGCACACTCAACGAGGCGAAGGCCATGCACGACCAGCGAGAGCAAGTGCGCGCGACCCGACTTGCTGAAGCCCGTTCCGCTTTTGCCCACGGCGACGAGCCTCAGGGCCCTGCGGCGGGTATGCGCGCAGGCGGTGCGGCGGGCATGACGGAGGGACACCAGTAGGATGGTTTCCGGGCGCCACCGCCCGCGGGTATGAGACGCAGCCGGGAGGTAGCGCGCCCGGAGATCAACGCTGAAGACTTGCTATATGACTCTCCTCGAACCTAATGTACGACAAGGCAGTCGCCACGTTCTGTACGATGTATTACCCTGTACTCTTAGCTTCATGAATGTACGATCCAGGCTTTCAATGATCTTTAAGAAGTGTGCGAGAATGATCGATTGCGGGTATATATCCCGATGCGTTGGACGAGTAACAATGCACATAATTGGGTACTAGAAGTAGAACCCTCGCGGGCCGAGTAACCTTCCCTCTCTTCCCTCCTCCGGATACTCGAGCGTCGGGCACGATGGCGCGGATACCATGATGGTAGGAACTTCGTCGTGCGCTATTGGCGTCACTTGCGAGTAGACCGACGGACTCTCGAACGACTGCAGCGAATCCGGACGCTCGCGCATGGCGTTGGGTGGCGGCGGGCGCACCAACGAGATTGCACCGCGCCTCCTATGGATGATGGGTAGGGCCTTGGCGGGACTGGGTACGTCTCCGTCTGCGGCGAATGATAGGTGGATAGTCGGTGGGGCTGGCGTAGGGGCGGGACGCGAACGCAGCGGGACCGGACTGGTGATCAACGCGAGGATATGCCCAGGTGCGGCAGCGAGCATGCTAAGTGCGCCACTGGATTTGATCTGGGGCGTAGGGGCGTACGAGCCAGAGATTTCACGTTTGACGGCAGTCTTCTCGTATGCTTCTTCGCTCTCTCCGCTCAGTGCAGAGAAGCTAGATCGCGAGGACGTGACTCGTCGAAGCGTCCCGAAGTGTGCGTGGAGGTTGAGGGCTCGAGGACGGGGCATGTAAAAGTTGGGTGATGACGCCGATGAGGAGTTTGAAAGGCTGCGGTTCCAAGAGTGTGGCCGGAGAGATATCAACGTGACGAGAACCAGAACCACCAGGAAGCCCACGGCGAAGCCGTATGCGAGAGTGCGGGTCATCGTAGTTGACCACGGGACTTTGCCTGGCTGTCGGCGAAGGGTTGCAAGCAAACCTTACGAATAACATGTTGGCGGCAGCCCTTTATGCAATATCTTAGGCTGAGATTAGCATGACGAGACCAGGCCGAAACTGAAAGAAAGAGGTATCAGGCCTGGGGCTGAAAGTGCCAGGCAAGACATTCGTAATCGCTGTTGAGTCCTTCGGCCAAACAACGTCAAGTCGCACTCCATTGCTGAGGATGCTGAATATGCCATTTATATTCTTTACTGGTGAGTTTTATGAGGCCCAGTGGCTCCAGCGTTGACATTGACCGTTTTTTGTACCACGCCTCCTCTCGAGCTGAATACTCGATCAGGTCGACCATGATAGCCTAGATTGAGAGAGAAAGAGATGATGCCAGAACGTAAGAGTAAAGTAGATGTATTGAGCTCTGGTACTGGACCCATCATGGAGCTGATGGTGGGCTGTGGCAAGAGCCGGAGCGCACGTGCCGCGAAGCGCACGCCAAGGTCGTACAGTTGCCTTTCTTCGATCGAAGAGCTTGACTGTGCCCACCATCGCGGTCAAATCATCAACATGTCGTCTCGTCCGAACTATATGCCCAAGCTCCCTGCGAAGGAGGTGACAGCTCTCATGAAGGAATGTGTCGCCACGGCAGATCGGCTCGCAGAGAAGGCGCGATTGGCGCCGGACAGCGAACCCTTGCCCTCGGGTACTGATTTCTCGGATGAGGAGTACAAGGCTACCATAGAGCAGGCAAGATGATCTTAGATCTCCTCGACCTGCCATACCGAGTGCTGACGCGAACATCTAGCTGAAGGCAAAATCTGCTCTACCCAAGCATGCATCTGAGTCCGTTGGGTGCGCCTTCGCAGCCAAGTATCTCTTGCGCCTCACAACCATCCTGCGCTCGCTTTCTCATGATACGCAACCAAAAGCGATCTACCTCTACATACGCATCATATCGTCGCTCGGTAATCCTACCGACCGCAGGCCGAGTAATCCTTACCTGAAGAATTTCTTCATGTCTGAGGAACACGCAAAGGACTTAGCTAGCCTCGTTGCGTCTGCAATCATCAACATCGGCCAGTTCACAGCAAAGCCCGGAAATCTTCCGACGGTCTGTTGGCAGCTCTACGCAATTGTAGTTCTAGGAGACTCAGCTTGGGGTGACGATGGGCGCGCTTGCATAGATGTATCACTCCGCCAGGCGTTGGTCGAGAAGCTCAAGCCTTTGATGCCACCTGCGGAGGAGGATGTCGGAGCGAGCGGCACTAAGGATCCTATTCGTCGTCTCGTAGGCTCCCTCGAGGTAGCCGGCATGGATGGCATCGGACCGAACTACCTGAACGCCATTCGTCATGGGTGGCTAACGACGCTTTCGTCTGGCATTGAGGGCGACGCCGACTGCGTGGTCTGCGGAGAAGAAGAGGTCGATTTGAACTGCTCACGATGCAAATCAGCGTGGTACTGCTCGCCCGAGTGCCAATCTCGTGCTTGGAAAGAGGAACACAAGTTGCGATGCTTCGACGCCACCTTCTCGATGTCGAGGACTCTAGACCAGAAGGCTAAGCAGCCAACTGGTTCGGATGGCATGAGCTGGGTGAGCTGTCGCTTTGCATATTTTGGACCCTTCTTCAGTCACTGATCACAGGCGCCTAGTAGTAGGAACAAGTCGCCTACACCAGTACGCATACATATCACGGCTCCTGACTAAAGGCAATCTACGATAGTTAGCCTTTTTGTTACATTTACATGTCATTCTTTCTAGACTGAAATTTCTGCGGTTGTATCGCATCTTATTCATCGTCGCCTCGCAGTCTCGACATGAGTCTGAGCTACAGTGAATACAGACACCCATTTGTCTCTCGTTGATAGTCATAGCGGCATAACCCAGCAGGACACCGCGAAAATAAGAAATGAATGTTGTATATGCAGTGATGACGGGAAGGAAAGACAGTAAGGACAGTAGCGCCCAAGCCTCCCTACCACGGGTGACGCCAGTATTTGACCGTTCGTACACGCAGCTCTTATAAAGGCGTCCGATGCTGCATGCCGGAGACGTGGCCATTCGGATACCGAATTTGACTATGGCGATGACGATGATATGAGCGTCTAGAATAATATGCGAGACGACTGGCATTGGACGCACGTTCTCGGGATGGAGCCCCGGACGCCATTATAAGAAGCGCGATGATACCAATATGCAAATGGTGGCGACCTCCTGGGAGGCACGCGAAGCTCGAGCTCAAGAAAAATTGGCGATCAGTCGCCCTGTCGATGATCTTGGTAAGTATCGAGCGAGCGGGGGATAGAGTGATACCGAGCAAGCGACTGGACGTACAACTTGCGGACTTGCCGCACCGGCGCTTAGTGGAAGATGGCGGTCGACCGCAGAGATCTCGGATTTCGTGCTCGCCCTTTTATACGACCCACAAGTCGGAGTTTGACACGGCATCACGGCCAACTACTCTTCTCGGGCGTGAATCCAAGTCATTTCCGACCGGAACCGGCCCGTACTGTATCGATGTGACTAGCACAGCGTTCCATCTCTAGTTCATGCTATCAGATTTCTCAGACAAGCCTCATCGTAAGCCGTGAAGGGCGACGGGCAAGGCGTTTGGATGAGGTCAATGGTGATTGGATGCCTATACACGGCGTTCGGAACCGTAGCGGTCTGGTAGAATGATCGCCCTCAGTTGTGGGCGCTAGCCAAGCGAGTCTCATAACTAACAGCTATTTTCGTTGGTCAGCACAGATGCCGCAATTGACATGGACACGCTGAATGAACTCACCAGACTAGTAGATGGAGGCGCATATCATGACTGATAGAGTGGGTGGAGAGGACTGCGACACGATGCAAGTACTGGTGAAGCCAGCGTCCCACAGCCGATTCATATTTACCACCGTTGAGAGAGAAGTACGAAAGCGCTGGAATTCGGCCCTACTCATTCACTGGCGGTGTTCCAACCTCAACAGCTCCGACAACTGTATACCCTGGTCTCACGCTTCAGCTCCGCAGAGAAGGCGAGCGTGGACTCCGACATCTTGCACCATACCGTTCGGGGGCCTGATATGTCCCACCATACCCATTCCGACGCACCACGCCCTGCCATACTTGCATCGATACCCGATGACTTGCACCCACACCTGTATACATGTTCTGGGGAGTGGAATAATTGCCGGATTATCGCCATCGCAGCCGTGATGAGCATATGTCAGCATCTCGCCGAGCACATTGGTACGGCTGAGAAATCGCTTTGAGCGATGGACAGACAGCGTCCCATAGCAGTTAACTATGCAATTGTACATGTCTTTTCAAGAGATTCGACATGCTCGCAATTTCAAGTCGACGAGCTTGTCAAAGGATCAGAGGAGCATGCGTTGATGGTGGACGAAAGGGAGTGGGCAGGCTCGGCGTTACGTAGCCGTTTTATTGAGACACGTGGTCGGCGCGAACATCCTCGCGTGTGTTCTCGGACGACTGTGACTTCTCTCGGCTCTGCACACCTCGCTTTCAACCGCCACTACCCAAACAACGGTCGACATCCGGCGTCGAACCCGGCGACAAGCTCTTCCATACCGTACGTTTTTCTTGTTGGATGGAGCCTGCACCGGTTGACTCGCAACTCTAACAAACGCACACCCAGTACACGCGTTCACGGCTCTATAACACGATGTCTTCGCCTGACTTGCACGAGTTTGTGATGCGGTGGTACGTTCTTCAAGCTCGCGTGCTCCCTCTGCTATGTGCACGGAGTAGGAAATAATGAATGGTGCTGATATATATCTCATAACAGGCCGCACACCGACGCTAATGAGGTTCTTGTCACCGGTACTTTCGACCAGGCAAGTCAATCCTACCAAGTGTTCGCTCAATACGTCAACCTACGCGCTCGGCATTATCTCTACCTTTGCAATTGACTTTGCGCTTCTTTTCGCTTCCATGCCGGGTTGGATATGTTCCGCCGCCGACGACCTCTAGAGCCCCGTCGATCTGGTTCTCTCCTGGGAATGCGCTTCGTAGTGACGAAGTTAGCGAGCTGAGATACGCGACAACGATATCAATTTGTCTTGGCTTTCTAGTCTCGCAAGTTATGACCTTGGACAGTTCGCTTACCAATTGATTTTGTAGTGGTCTTCCTCTGTCCGCCTGGAGCGGACGCCGACTGGTTTCGAGGGCCCCGTGCGCATTCCTTTTGGCGACAAGATTCAGTACAAGTTCATTGTCGATGGCATGTGGGTCACCGACGAGGCCGCTCCTTCTGAGGCCGACGGAGGGTTCGTGAACAACGTTTACACCGCACCTCCCAAGCCAGCCGCCGCCGAACCTGAGCCAGCTTCCGAACCGGCTGCTGAGCCAGTACCCGAAGAGCCTGTGACTGAGCCTACCGTTCAGCCAGCTTCTGAAGCTGTCGCCGAGCCTGCGGTTGAGGCTGCTGCTGAATCTGCGCCCGAGCCCACCACCAATGGCTCTGTCGTCTCTGCGGCGAAGGACTTCGCCGAGGCGACGCTTCCCGCTCACGACGCTGAGACGCCGGCTGCCAACGAGGAGCCGAAGACGATTCTCGATGGTGTGAAGGACGCAACAGCACCGGCCACTGGCGCTGTCACTCAATTCGCTGAGCAGCTCAACGGTGCCATCGATGCTCCGACACCAAGTGCTGATGAGCCGACGAAGACGATGTTTGACTACGTCAAGGGCGCCGTCGCTTCGTTTGTGCCGAGTATCAGTCCCAGGGTAAGCAGACTCTTGCTCAATTGTGAGAATCATATTCTGATTGTGTGACAGTCTACGTCTCCACCTGCGCCCGCCAGCCCGCCTCCGATGCCTGCACCCGAGCCTGCTCCAGAGGTCAAGGAAGCTCCCGAAGTGCCCGTCGGCATTATTCCTGTGGCTTCGATTGAAGAGCCGGCAACTGCGACGGCTGAGCCGATTGTCGTCCCGGGCACCGCGGTCGTCGCTGCTGGTGAGGATGTCCCGCCGGTTGGCTCGACGCATATTCCCCTGCCCGCCGCCAACGTACCGAAGGTCGTCGAGGCTGCTCTTCCTGCTGTCGAGGTTGCTCCGGTCCAGATTGAGAAGATTGCTGTGCCGAAGGATGAACCCGCCCCCGAATTAGCGCCTCCTGTTTTGGCCGCCGAGCCCGTTGGCGACGACAAGGCCGAGCCCAAGGAGACTACACCTGCCAGCGCCGACGTGACTGCCGGTGGCCTGGTATCATCGTCCAACTCGAACTGGGCTGCGATGATGGCTGCGGCAATGCCTAAGCCCAAGCCTGTCGCAGACGCCGCTCCAGTGGCCGTTATCCCTACTGCTGCTGCTGTTGCCTCTCCGCAGGAGACGAAGGCAGAGCCCACGGTCTCCGAGGAGAAGGCTTCCGCGCCCGAGGTCCTTGCAGCACCTCCGGCTGACGCCGAGAACAAGGAGGTCACCCCCGTCGAGGAGCCCAAGCCCGCTGAGGAGCCCAAGCCCGTCGAGGAGCCCAAGCCAGTTGTGGAGGAGCCGAAGGAAATCGAGTCCAAGGCTGCAGAGACTGCCGCGCCAGCCTCCGCGCCCACCACGCCTAAGAAGGGTACCACTGCCGCACCTACGACGCCTGGCAGCAATGGCAAGCCGACTGCGACGCGTAGCGGTACTCTGCGTGGCCTCAAGTTTCCAGGGCACCGTCGCCAGAGCTCGGGCGACGTCACACCTGAAAAGAACAGGAGCACGTCGGAGTCGATCAAGGACTCGACGCGCAAGAAGCGTATGAGCATCTTCGGCAAGGTCAAGGAGGCCTTCCACAAGGATAAGACGCCGGAGAAGTCATAGGCGTATTGCACACTCCTACACTCGGTATAGATTGCTGGTTGCCCACGATTTCTCACGTTCGCAACGAGTTTTACGACTTGCTTTACTTCTAATACCCCTCGACTGCTTTCACAGGGCCTCTGCGATTTCCCCCTTCGTCCCTCCCGCGCTACCCCTTCCATTTACTTACCTCGCTCTGGCATCTCGTTTCATTTTCTACCTCTCGCGGAATGGGTTCTGTGTGAATATGTTGGTGCTATCACCCTTGTCGTCCATCATATGCAGGCATTTGCATACTATCCCAGTCTTCAGTGCGAATGTTCTCATACCTAGAAGCGCTAGATATTGTGTGGAAAACATGCGAAACATGCCAGATCGGCCTTATCACGTTTGTCGCACGTCGACCCGTGGGACTGCTAGGTGATAAACTGTTGCGAATGTATGAGTCTGCACATTCTCACAGGTAAAGTCCTTCTCGGAGTCAACAATCATGGCAGTAGGATACATGTCGGGTGAAGGTGGTGCCACAACTCGAGACACGATGCATGAGGCGCACGGTAACTCATCCACTTGATCCAGTCCCGGCATTACATGCATGCATGAAACGACACTGGTAGCAGACGGTGCTCTATCCGGAGGCGCACGTAATACCACGCAGAGTTAAGGAACCACTATGCTGCATATTCCGAATCACAACGCCTTCGCCGGTCCCGCAAGCTTTGTAACTAACAGGTTATCCTTCACGATCTCGTCCTTCTTGGCCAGAACTTCGTTGAGATCCCACGGTGCCTCGACGTAGCTGAAGTCAATTAACAACTCGATCCGAATGTATTACAGCCCATAATTGCTTACCGACCACTGAGGAACTCCGCATTGCGCGCGGTAAGCCAAAGAAAAGTTGCCGCAGGAAGCTCAGCCGTATCGGAGAGGTCAGGCTTCGGGATATCGGCGTCTTCAGGGATTTCCATGCTCGCCACTGCCGCCATCGCACCGGGCGTAGAGATCAGTCCGGGATGAACAGCATATACCGCGATTTCTGGGTAGTCTGCAGTGGTGTGAGTACGGATGGCCTTCTGTCGCGCGAATACATGGATGTCACATACCAATGGACAAGATTTCCACGAAACGACCGAGCGTGTGCTTCGCGATCGAGTAGTCAGCCAGAGGAGGGATGCGGACGTGCGCTGCGTGAGAGGTGGTAACGATGATCTGACCCTTTGTCTTCAGCAACTCCGGGATAGCCGGGCTGTAGCTACTGAGCAGGAATGATACAGTGTCGCACGTCTCATGGTACGTACTGGACAATGTTCAGAGTGCCCCGAACACTGACTACTTGCGTGTTCCACCAGGCCGCAGGGTCCTTGTCTGCAAACCCTGTGCAAGATTGTCACTAAGTACAGGCACTGTTGAGACAGAAGTGGTGAGAACGTACTGGCCATGGGACCGCCCGCAAAACTGAACTGGTTCGGGATCACAATGTCAACTCTGCCCCACACTTCTACAGCGGTCTTCACCGCGAGCTTTCCGACCTCGGGATCGGATATGTCACCAGAAATCACAAGAACTTGTGCGCCAGGAACTTCCTTCTCAATACCCTGCTTGCACTGCTCGAGCTTGTCGACACGACGAGCGACGATAACGACCTTGGCGCCGGCCTTCGCGTAGAAGAGCGCCGCGGTCGCGCCGATGCCAGTCGACCCGCCGGTGATGATAATGACCTTGCCCTTATACGTCTTGGCGGTGAAGTGCGGCGTGGGATCGATGAGCGGGTACACGCTGTATGAACATATAGTTAATATACACAGGCGGGAGCGCAAGGAGCGGAATTGACTCACCCGGTCACGTATTTGAAGATGAGGCACTCGTGCTCAGGCTTCGTCGACATTTTGCTGTGAAGGTCGAGAAGGCAACTCAAGCTACAAGGTCGATGTGGTTGTTGAAGAGACAGACAGCAAACAGAACCTTACTGTATATATATCCTCGTACCTTGCGCCCTCTCATAGTAATGACATCACTCTAGCAATCTGAGAAAGCAACCTGTGATGCTGCACAGTTGAGCCAGTGAGCCGAGAGTATGAGGCTACATACACGAACCACCTCGGCAGGTGCTTCGTCGGTACCTAGTAAGATATCGCCACACATCCGACAACCCTCGTTCTTGACCGCTTTACGGCGACAGTAGCAACGAGATGAGGTGGGTTGCGCGAACTCGATATAGAGATGTCAATCTTTAGCTGATGCCAATGTGGGTTATGTGGATCCCAAGAGAAGGTTAGGGTCTCAGATACATGCGCCGCTTGTGTTGTTTGGTCAAATGTGCTAGGTAATGTTGTAGTCCATCCAGCGGCAAGTCCGTTTCTGCCGTCCGGCCACGTTATCCTTTCAGCAATCGATAGGGAGCGGACCTTCTATATAGAGTCCAAAGGGGCCGGGAGCGTGATTCTGAGCAGTATACCAGAATCAGGCTATGGCCTACGTGTGGTCGACCATTCAGAGCCCCAGTACGTTATCCAGTCAAGCTCTTATCAGCCGCACAGCGTTTGTGAGTTTTGGATTCTGAAAGAACGGGTGAGAGCCATGCAGGTTACATGGCGGCAGCGCAGAACCAACCGCCGCATCGCGCTTCGCTGAAAGCGCGGGAAAGTCTTGTCAGCATGATTACTCCGCCATCAGAACTTAGGGTTAGGGTTCTCGCATGGCCAACATGACATTTGGACAATGCACCCAAGGCAGCGCTGTCTCGTATCTCTCTGCTGTTGATATGAAGGCGAGCATCGAATATGGCTTTGCGCGCGGCCAATCTTCTGGCTGCGCCTGCATTGTGCTGCTGAGCATCGATATCGCGTCACCGTTTCGGTGGCGGGCTCATCACTTGGTGGTCAGTATTTTCTACGACATCTTCTGTGTCAAGTCGAACCGATCGTCCTGATCATCCGTCAAGTCAAATAAGGCATAATGTATACCCCAGGACGATAGCATGCTTATCTCGTGAGCACCATGCTAACCAATGATCTCGGTAGATCGCACGAAACGTATTTTTACCCAAGGCGAAAGACTGTTGACGGACACATCGACGATACAACGCAACCAACATCTTTCGAGTGTTCTAGTTTGGTAGAACTTGCAGAAGCTTGCGTTTGAAAGTTCTATGCCCAGTCACTATCGTCGACCCTGGCGTGAGCGTCATCAGATGGGCGAAGCAGCACGTTGCTCACACTCGCGAAGTTCCCACATGGTCACCCAATGCCAGCAGCCATCACGACGTGCAGTCATGAATGACCCAGTAACCTGCGATTGAAGTCATGCTTCATTCGGCTCCTAGCCGAGCATCAGAATGACAGAGATCAACAGAGCGGGGAAGTCAGACAGAATGATCTCAGAAGATCGACGGAAACCGGTACGCACGTCCAGGACAAGGACTTGGCCGGTGCAACACCTCTCATGTTTTATTGGGGAGCGCAAATACGACTCCGCACGGAATTTTACCGCATACTGTGCACAGACGCTATCTAAGTATACAATGAGCGTGTCTCACAAAATCAGGTGCCACAGCCCAGGAAAATGTGCCACAACCGTGTTAGAGATTGATCCACATGGATCAACACCACACACTCTGTGCGCGCTGGACCTACTCTGATCTCATAGGAGTCGTTGTAGGATATGAATGAGAAGCACAGCATGCCGCTCGAGGATATGCTGCTTATCGAGTTGGACTGATGAACCGCAGTCAAGACTCAATAGTGGCACCGCCACCATAGAAGAGTTGTTGTCGCGTCGAGGCAATGTATCATTTTCTAAGCGATTGTGTACGAGGCCCGCGCAAGTAATAGAAATCGGTAGTCCGAAGCTGCGCAAGTCGTACAGGGCCTGAGAGGGGCTGAGCGGACGAGTGGATGCCGCTCATATTGGGCAACAACTGTCATCGACCCACCTGGCCACTTGAGTACAACACACCATTATCCAAGCAATATGACCCAGTGGTCTGCAGCCCTAGAGTACCAAGCGCACTCAGTGCGAACATCGACGCGTCCCCGCCGTGGCGGACAGTGCAGCCTCAGTTGGACTCGTGCGACGTCATTGCGACGGGCTCCCGAGCGTTCAGCACATCTCTGCTACCTCTGCCACGGGACGAGTCGGGATGAGCATATTTGTACGGGGCACGGAAACTCGACGAACTGCACGACATGGACAGTCGCCAGTCAAAATTCGAAACGCGGGCCGCGCCGGATGACAATGGCGGGCCTTTCGGCCAGATCTATGTAGCAAGCCGAGCACATTTACTGTTAGGGTGCATGGGCACACCCGTTGGCGTCGACGACCAACACATGCATGCTAATTGGCGCGCCTCGGAGGACCCGTACAGTCCATGCAGAAAGCCAGGGTGAGCAGACTATATCCATGGAGCATGTTTTAGCCCGACACGGATCGAGATGATGGTGCGGTGTGCACCGTGCGGCGTGCGGGTCAACTCGATCGTCGTGCAGGCGCTTTCCCCTTCGTACGTCCGAACCGCTTGATCCGCAGTAAAACAACATACAAAACAATCTACAACGCACATATCCCGACGCACTCTATCTTCGTCTTGTTGGATCCGCGGTAGCCGAAGTACCCGGTAGCCGGAAACTCAAAGCTGCGTTGAGAGCGGCTTTCTGTGTAGGCGCAACAATGAAATAGCCTCGCGAGAGTAGATTTCGTGTTCGGGATCATCCTCCACCTGTTCAGACGTTACTATTGGATACATGGAAGGAAGATGGCAGTGTGTACACACATCCTCCCAAGTGAAGTATCTCTTCAGCAACGTGAAGAAGCGTTTATCGGCCTACAGCTTAGTATCAGACAGCGTGACCACACTACAGTTGAAGGCACGAACCTTTCTGCGTTTCTTGTAGCAAAAGAAGGTTTCCGTTTTAACGGTAGGGGGAAGGAGATCGCAAAGCGTCTGCACGAGCAGCGGGAACGCGGGCTCAAAGTACACGCAGTCGGCCGCGAGGATCAAGTCGTACGGTCCTGACAATTCCGCAGACAGAGGTTCGCCCCTACACGGAAAGACGGGATCGCGTCAGGACGTAAAATTGCGGCAGAACGTGTAGGCACCAGTTGAGCTCTACGGCGCTCACGTTCGGCGCGATCATGGAATTAAGCGCGATGTTCTTCTCCATTGTCGCGAGTAGCGGCCTGTACGAAGATCGTTAGCGTACAGGTCGCTCAGCAGTACGACCTAAACTTCATGAAGGAACGGCCGAGCCCAAGCATAGGCCCACCCTGCGGGCTACGGACGAGCTAATAGAGTCAATTTATGCGCGGCACACGTGCGAAACCTTTCATTGTATGCCGATCCAGTTACCAAAGGCCGATGCGTAGTGGCATTCGTGACAGGTTCTGTCAAACGTTGCTTCCAGGTCGGCGGCAGACGGTCATGATCATACACTTGTCCGCGGGCACCCATATCAGGACCATAGGGTGACGCAAGGCAAGACGGCCGGGACTGAAAGTGAAGACTGCGTACGCTTGATCTGTGATGTATACGCGCGCGCCTAACGCGCCAGCTAAAAGCCCCACTAGACCAGTGCCGCTGCCGAGCTCAAGGACGCGTGTACCAGCGAGCGCGTCCGGACCTCGACGAGCAAGATAGCGTGTGAGGACCTGAGTGGAGAAAAGGGTAATGCAGGGTCAGGATACGTGATTATATTACGAGGACGAGGATCCATGTTGGTAACATCTATCTTCGCGTCGTTGTACACCGTGTGGCGCGGTGACGAGGGACAGAGGTGAGAAGATGAGCATGCGCGTACCTCGCCTGCAGGCCAGGTTATACCGCCACATCCTGGTCCAGCGTCGACGGCGAGAGAGAGTTGTACGGTATGATCGCGGGATCCACCGAGGGGAACGTCAAGTTTGACTAACTCATCATGTACTGATTTTGGCTGCTCCGGGACGAGCTCGTCGTCCGTTGCTCTGAGGTGACGAAGGGGGTCCTGGCTGTCCAGGCGCTCGTCGTCGGAGAGAGACATTGTTTTTCTGGCTCGTCGCGATCGGGGCGGTTCGATCTGGTTGGATGGACCGGTTTGAACGACTGATGATGGGAGTGGATGTTCCCAGGTGCGAGGGTGCCTTGGAGAGGATCTCGTACTCACCGGTCCTCTGATGCCGAAGAGCACGGTGCAACCTTGTACGGTATATATCCCACAGGTACCTCCAGATGCTATCAGCTCCTGACCGTACCCTCCCCATTCATCAACGCTCAAGGTCTAGCGCGCTAGTCGACGCCACGAACGGCGACGAGCCTGAGCGAACGCATCTGCACCGCTCATCCATCATCAGCGTAATATCCAATGAGACGCCAATCGCGGGCGCAGCCACTGCCTTTCGGCCCCTTGCAGACCTCCGCTGCTCATAAACCCGCGTACCATCTCCAACCGGGATTCACCCACTTGCCTTCCCCGATTTCCCCTGTTGTTGCTTCTTTCGGCTCTTATTCTCCCGTTTCGCCTCGGACTCTGCCTTCCATTGACTCTCAACTGCTCTCGCCTGTCTCGCCTCTATCTAATATAATGGAGGAACATAGAAGTCAGCGCGCCTCGACGAGCTCGTCGGGGTCTGGCTCGAATTCTGACGAGTCCGTGATGTCTTCGGTCGCCTCGTTGAGCTCAGAAAGCTCTTCGGATTTTCCTGCTACTCCGCCAACTTCATTGCCTGGTTCACCAGCGTGCGTAATACCTCTCCAACGTCGCGTCGCACGTCGAAGTAACATCCCAAGCAGCTCCACACACTCGTCGTTGGGCAGCAAGCTTCGCCCATTGCCCCGGACACCTTCGCCCACCCCGACCCACCACCGGACCAGCACGGCCTCCGGAGTCATTCGTCCGCTGCCCCGCCCGATGAGCTCACCAGCGCCCACGCGCCCACGCGCGCCCACCATGCCTTCATCATCGCGGCCGCCTCAGCTCTCGGTCATCATCTCGTCTGCACCCTCAACTCCCCATTCGTACGCGCAGGCGTCAACCTCTCGCAGGAGCTTGGATGATAATGTGACCCCGCGCGCCCTCGAGCCTACTTCCTCCATCACGCTTAGGCCACCTTCCGGTATCTCCTCCTCTGGGGCTTCTAGTCCCTTCTCAATATCCGACTTCCCCATGCCTCCGCCTCTCGTATCACCCCCACCTCCGGCCTTACCACCAAAGTCGCCGCGTCATGCGCCTCGGCTTGCCCGCGTAGGGTCCTCGCCTCGCGCAACCGTAGCACTTTCGTTTGCCCGAGCACGCCAACGTCGCGTTCGTGCAATTCCGCCGCAACGCGCACCGCCGGGCATGAAGCCACCAAGCGCACCGCAAAGTTCAGACTCTGAGGCAGAGGGTGTCAGGCCGCTACCGCCGCATTTTGCCACGCCACCGCGCAAGCCTGTCGTATTGCCCGCGACGCCGCCCCCGAACCGTTCTTCATTCGCTGTGGCGGACACCACTCCTGCACGCGTGCGCCCCCTGCCGCTGCTCCCCCCGCCACGCAGTCCGCCAGGCGAGGGCACTACGCCGCTGGTACGCTCGCGGATGCCTGTATGGCTTGCAGGGGCATCGGGTGCGGTGTCGGAGAGCGACGACGCATGGACCAGCGACGATGGCGAGCTTGACTGGGGTGCCATTGACACCGCGATCGACCGCGCGCTCGAAGTCGCGGCTTGTTGATGTCGCGATCGCCGCGCACTTCATCCTCGCAATCTTTGACCGCGCATCTTTACCGGGCTGCGCTTGTACCATTCAGTTTTTTTTTACCTTTCTCCAAGCTGGATGAACTCCCGCTGTACATTCTGTTCTTCTTCGGGTTTAACTTTATCTCTTCTTTATTCTCCTTCACGAACTCAGACGCTCCTTCACGATACTCAAGTACGAACAATCGAATTCAACCAATTGCCTGTCACATCTTGCTCGTCCCGACTCGGACCCGAAGCGTGATCTGCGTGTTGTATACCACCGAGAATAGCCTAGTGCCTCTTGACCGAACGCAGGGCAGGGACTAAAATGTGATTTCTTCACTTTCCATCCATCACCATATCGTGATCTCCGGATACGGTGACCACGCAGGACATGGCACTATCGCCCTGAGGCGTACCTGTAGCTTCTGTGTATGTACCTCCAAGTGGAGATGCAGCCTGACCGCCTGGGACCGAGTGTTTATCGCTCTGCGCAGTCACCTCGGCCTGCGGGGAGGATTGCAGTAGGATTGCACGTTCGATTCGGATAGACGCAGGGCGTAAGTTAACTTGAACATCATCACCGTACGCTGTGCTCCCGCCGTCACCTATCAGACATAAGTGGGGAGCTCAAGTGCCTCATGCCTCATGAAGCATGTACAATGTCCCACAATGGCCGGAAGGCCGGATGCAGACAGCGTAAATGCGGAACCGTACAAGAGCTGGAGGCATTGCCGTTCAGATCAACATTCCACAGACTGGCCCTCGGAGCCGACGACGACATCCAGAAGAGAATGGATCGAAGTAGTCCAAGTCAACTCATGTATTTGCTTTCCACGCCATTCATGTGTAACAGTCCCTGGTACTCTCAGAAGACGTGCAATGGACAGATTCGGATCCTCGTTTCGAATAGGTGGAAAACCAGGGGAAGCAATCCTTCACCTCTACTACTCCTTAACGGCCTTTAAAAGGCAATGACTGGAAATGACAGTATAGGGTATCGGTTCACCGGTATGAACAGCAAAGCGGATGGCACGTATGTGTTCAGCAACTCATCGTGATTGAGAGTCACGGGCCGCAAGTCTCTCCGCCGGGGCGATACTATAGAGAGGATCGACAGATCTCGCTCAGCCAACATAGCCAGAGAACTGTACCGGTGACCGTCTCAGGTCCGTTCGAAGCTCAGGAGCCATGACTACCCCGAGCCAACTCCGCACATGAGAAAGAACCTATGTCAAGACAGCACGATTAGTACCAACGATCCATCGCACGAAGTTGTTTGCGATGGTTGCTGCGAATTTGGGCGCTGTTGAGTTCGATAAACATAGTCGAGCATCGTAGTCAAAAGTACTGCATGTTTCAGAGCCCTTCAGCGAATCGGAGGTTTACCCAGTGTCTATGTGCATCAAGCACCGACATCTTCACAAACCGGAAGCAGTGTGTCGTCAGAGGCTGTTCGAAGAAGCCTTCCTGAGCCTATGCGCCAGTTTGCGCCAGTGCTGCAGTGCATTAGCATGCGAGTCTTCCACGAGGTGCGCCTTCATTATGAACGGATGGCTTCTCTTCCCTTCTCCCGCGTGATGATCCATTAGACAGCTAGGTGCACTGCACAACGCGATCAGTACGGGGTAGACAGCTTCTAAGACTCTTTGAGCACACGCTGCGGTTCGACCAGAGTTTCTATGTTGTCGGTTGCAAGAGATCCGTCGGTACGGTAAGCGGTACGTTCTCCTCTTTTCTCGTGGAGCGGCCTTTGACCTAGTAGCCGTTGTGATCTCGCAGAGGTCCATCACAAAGCGTGGCAGCAGTGCTTTCCAGAACAATCGCGCCTACCTTCTTCGCATAAGTACAGTCGCCGATGTGAAGCTATGTTGACATGACTTGCTGAACGTCGAGAATTCGAAAAAGTCCTACTTCAGTAGCGCGCAGCATGCACTATCATTTGGACGAATAGCGCTGTGAATACACCATGAACTAAGCGCGAGCGTGCGTGTTTGATGATATCGATGCTGCAGACCGGCAAACCAAGAAGTCACCGTTGTATCTGGGAGCCCGGAAACATGAGAAGACTGCAGTGATGACGGATCTTCTTCCCCGCGGCGAAGCGGCTTGAAGGCTTCGAGGAAGGGCATTGCCAGATTCGGTGGCCGTACAGGGTCATGCACCTTACCGATGACGCCGCCTGCCGCTGATGCCGTCTCGCTGTTGGCCGCGAGGTTCGAACCGACCTGCCTGCAGTACTGTTGAGCGCGCGAATCTTTGTTTGTAGCCATCGCGGTGCCATCACGATCGGAGGTCTGGGTAGCTTCATGCAAGACTAGTTCGAGGCGATGGTGGTCACGGTTCAAGAACGCGGCACTCAACTAGTGCTAGTGTTGCCGCGATTTGATTCGAAATCGGTCCGATTTGAGTTGATTTGAGTCGAGGTGGGGCCTGTGGGGGAATCAACTCGGACTCAACTCAACGAAATCGCCCTGTTTTCGGCGTCGCCCGACATACTTCGTAGGCTGTACAGCTGTGGCCCGCGCTTGCGAGAGGTGGTCTCCCTGCAAGATGCACGTACGACTGGATGCCGCGTCGGCCCCCTGCCCGACCGGGACGACGCGGCAGGGACGAGGCTGCTCAAAGTCTGCG